>VIYQ01000531.1:0-12586 GCA_009928355.1 Chlorella sp. CH2018
GGAGGGGGCTGGAGTTGGGCATGACAAAAACGCGGATTGGGGAGAGCAGTGGGGCTGAAACTGCTGCCTGCGTGCCCACCTCTGCATGCCATCTCTGCAACCATGACCTCTCCCCTGCCCCTTGAACACCCTTTCCTCTGCCCCCTGAACGCAACATGCGACAGACCGAGGACCGCCCCGTGATGAAGGAGCGGGTGACGCACATCCGCGAGCACCACCCCGTGAGGATGCCTGCTGGCCCTGGCTGTCTGGCTGGCTGTCTGGCTGGCTAGCTGGCTGGCTGGTGCGGGGCTGCTCCGGGCCTGCACCAGCCCCTCACATACCCCTTGCTGACCTTGCTGTGTGCGCAGGTTGAGAAGGAGTTTGTGGTGGAGACGCGCGCCACCGGCGCGGTGAGTACAGTGGCGGCCAAAGCCTGCCAGGCTCTGGCCCGGGAGCGCATTCATTGGCATGCATTGCTCTGAAGACTGCTGCCCGGCCCACGCAGAGCAGATCCTGCTCTCCTGCCGCCTGTTCATTGATGCACTCCTGTCTTGCCTCCCAACTGCTTGCAGGAGCGCGAGACCGGCGAGCGCGCCCAGGAGCACATGGGCGCGACCGAGCGTGTGGTGGAGGTGGCCCAGCCCCGGGCGCCCTGCGAGTGAAGGGGCGGCGGAACGAACCGACGGATCGGCGGCATGTGAAAGGGCGGCGGCCCGGCCGTGAAGCTGAATGGCTGACCTCAAATCGTCAGTCCCGGTTGCAGCAGTGTCGTTCAACCAGGCCCACAAACGGCCTTAGTGTCAGCTTATCGGCGCTTTTGTGCGGCGCGAAGCGCCGTGGCAAGCAGTGCCCGCCACTGGCGGCTAAACCCAACCTCCCGTGTTGATGCATTTGGTTGACCCAAGCTTCTGTAACAGTGCATGCGTTGTGTGATCTGTGTTTTATCGAACGCGCTGTAAAGCCAAGCGGGCAAGAGCAGTTGGGGAGAGAAGGGAGGGATGCAAGCGGCACGGAATGCACGGCCGTCGCTGCCGCTCGCGCGCTCTGCCCTGCATTCAATCACGCCTTCACGAAGCGGTCAGGGCTTTCGTCTCAGATCTACTACACTCTCAACCGTTCGATTGGCGAACCCCAATCGTTTGTCCGCGCGTTCTCACGCTCGCTCGGAGTGCCGGCGCTCGCCTGAGAGCTCGCCTGCGCCTGCGCAGGCACTGATAGAATCCGGGACTGCGACTGAAAGGCGCTCAGCAGGCGTCAGAGGCCCGTCGGTAGCCTGAGCAGGCCGGCGGCGGCGCGAGCGGCGGCATCGAGTGCCGCACCCGCCCGCCATGGCCAGCGAGCTCATAGATACGGCGCAGGCCATCCTGACGGCCACCGACACCGCGCTGAGCAAGGCATACAGGGAGGAGGACCGAGCGTGGCGCAAGGATGACCTGGCGTGGCGGGATCAGGAGCGCCAGTTCATGTGAGCGCTCTCTATGCGGGAGGCGGTGGGAGGATGTGCTGTACACCGCCCTGCGAGTTGCAGCGTGTCAAAATGCAAAACAGGTCTTGCTCACCAGCATGTGCACTGAGCACCACCTTTCTCGCCCGCCACCTGCACACCCGCCTGAGCAGGCAGCAGCAGCTGGCATGGCGCCAAGAGGACTTGGTGCAGCGGCAGCTGGAGAATGCACGGGCAATGTGGGCTCGGCATGTGGAGAAGAACAGGTGCTTGGGCAGCGGCATGAGTGACACTGCCACGAGTGACTGGTGTTGCTGCCACGAGCTGTTCAAGCCTGTGGCAGTCGTGCCACCGGCCGCCCAGCCACCCTCGCCTCCTGCACCTCACCTGTTTGCAGGAGGGATGTGGAGGAGCGCGCCGAGCAGCTGAAGGCAATCAGGTGAGCAGGGCTGGCGCTGCAGCCTCGCCTGAGCCCCTGTAGCCTGTTTTGGCCACTGCCACCATGCTCACAACAGTTACAGGGCGCACATTCTGGGACCAACCGCTCCACCCCATCAAACTGCAGCAACCTGTCGGCACTCATTGCCGGCTTTGCGCTGGTCAGCTTCCTGCAATTCGACTTCTCGCCCTCTGCCTCGTCGGAAGGGGTGCAGCTGGCCTTTGGCCTCACCATTGCGCTCACGGTGAGATGGGCGGGGCAGAGGGCGGTTGAGCGGCAACGCACGACCATTTATTCGTGCACATCCCAAGTCGCTTCCCCTGACTGCGCGCTGCCCCCCCCGCCTGCCCCCTGGCCAGGTGCTGCTGGAGGGCAACGCCATGGTGCTGTGCTCGCTCATCCATGCTTCCATCCTGAAGAGCGGCCGCCAGTACCTGAGCTCACAAGAGGAGGCCGAGTTCATGGCACGCGCTCGCCAGTTTGCGCTCAAGTGAGGGCCCATGCTCATGGGCTGGCTGGGTTTGGACTGACCGCTGCATCCCGCATGACTGAACTTGCTGTGCTGTGTGCATTGGCAGTGCAGTGCTGTACTGCTTGCGGCACAAACACGCCATCAATCCCTGCCCCTGCGCCTGCTGCCCCTGGCTGCAGCTTCCGGCTGGGAGACCGGCCGCCGGCGCCTCGCCGCAACTTCCAGGCTCACTGGCAGGTGCGTGGATCGTGTGCCCCATGCCGTGCGCATAATCTGTTTCCTTGCGGTTCGGCACCAGCTGGTAAGGTTCCGCTCAATGCTCCTCTCCTGCCCACCACCCGTCCTGTGCTCGGCAGTATGCGTGCGAGGGCCAGTGGCGCCTCGCCTTCTTCATGTTCATGGCAGGCAGGTTTACATCCTGGATGCGGGGCATCAGCTGCAGGGACGCCTCCTGCGCCCTAGCGCCACTGGACATCTCCTGTGCCGCAGCGCCACTGTGGCTACTGCTGGCTTCGTGCTTGCGGTGCGTCACCCATCCTCCCAGCCTGACGCTGCCGTGCATCGCGTCTTGATATGCAGGCATGCCCGTGTTCTTTGCAAACATGGCGCTAGCATCGTGGATAAAGTTTTCATACACCCAAAAGACGGCGGCCACCATGACAGCAGTCATGGCACTCAGCCTGGCCCTCTTTCTGGTCATCCAGAATCGATGGTGCGGTGGTGCGGTGCGGTCGATGTGGCATGTGTACCAGCTGCAGCCTCTTTCGATGTGTCTGATGCTGACGCCTGCGCTCTGGCTGCCAAACTATTTGCAATCCCGCAGGAGCTGGCACCTCATCGGCGGGCGGCGCACGGACCTGGACGAGGCGCTGCCGCAGGCGCCGCCCACCGGCCTGCCCTGGGACTGGCACCGCCGCCCGCTGGCAGGACCCTCAGTGCTGGTGGATGGGCGGTGGCACACCAGCAGCAGCGGTCTGGACAAGGCAGATGCGGCAGTGGCAGCAGCAGCAGCAGCAGCAGCGGCGGCAGGTGGCGGTGATCGGGTGGCGGCGCCCTGAGATGAGGCCTCATCCTGCGGCCTGGCCTGCTGCCTGACCTTGTGCCTGCCTGGTGCTTTGTAACTCGGCGCCTGCAGCCCGCGCAGCAGCCCAAGGAGACGGACCCATCGCCAAACTCGTTGCAGCGTCGCTCGCAGCCCGCAGGCCTTACGCAGAGCATTTCCTGAGCACAATGCAGCTACTGAGCACCGCATCCGTGGCTGCACAGCCGCTGGGCGCCGTGGTAGGCCGGCGCCCCGCTGGAGCGGCCCAGCGGCTGCAGCCCAGCACGCGGCAAGCGAGGCGCAGCGCGCTGACAGCAGCAGCGGCCCAGCGCCAGGAAGCGGCGCCTAGCAGCAGTGCAGGAGCGGCGGGCGGCAGCCCCGCTGCCGCCGCCACCCTGCTGCAGCGGCTGGTCGCGGGCGGCAGCCTGGCCGACCGCAGCACTCTGCTGCTGGCGGCGGCGCTGGGCGGCGCGCTGCTGCTGGGCGCGGCGGAGCCGGCGGCGGCGGCAGACGGCAGCACCCAGCTGGCGCACGTGGCGCAGCCGCTGGGCGACCTGGCTGAGAACGCCGACTTCTGGGGCAACGTGCTGCGCTACGTCTCCTACTTCTTCTCCGTGCTGCTGGGCACCGCGTACATCGCCATCCGGCCCATCATCGAGCTGCTCAAGCGGCCGGGCACCGCGGTGCTGGTGGTGGCGGGCATCGCCGGCCTCGTCTACTTTGTGTCCTTCACCGTGCAGGCAAGCATTGGTTTGATGGAAGGGCTGTGCACTTGAGTGCTGAGATGGGGTGGGACTGTGGGTCGTGCAGGTTGTCAGGTCTGAGGGCTGCACCAATCAGCGGCTACCGCAGCTAGTGGTGCGCAAGACGCGGCGGCGGCCGCTCCCCTGCCCCCGTCTGCCACACCATGCAGCACCCTTGTGCGCACTCCGTCCTGTCTCAGCCTTCCCGTTGCCTCCCCCGCTGCTGTTTGCAGGCCATGCTGGGCATAAACGAGCCCATTGAGTACACAGCCTCTAGCATTGTCACGCCGCAGCTGTGAGGCGTGTGAACCACCCCAGCAACCGCCGATCGATGGTTGCCACAGCAGCCTGCAGCTGCGGCACACCTGCTGCTGGCGCACATGACAACACAACCAAACCTTTCTGAAGCCTCAATCACACGCTCCCATCCAGCACTTTTCATTCTGCCCCTGCTTTCATTCCCCCTTCAGTCCGACTCGCGGCTGATTGCACTGCCGCCTGTAAACTTTGCATTTGTTACAGTTGTGCGTGGCGGTGCCGCTTCTGCAGTGCTGGTCAGAGGGGAGCAAAAAGAGAGGGTTGCTGAAAGGAAGGGGCGCCTTGGCTGGTTTGCTGGATGCGCTGCGCCATGCTGGGCTGTTGGACGCAACTGCGCAAGGCCAAGCGCGGGCGGGTGGGGGCCGGGCTGTGCTGCCGCAGGCTGCGCGTCGCCACGGCCCCTCCCAAGCTGCTGCTGCCGCTCCCGCCACCGCTGGTTGGCGCTACTGCATGCTGGCTAGGTGCTGCTGCAGGGCCGCCCTAGTGGCGTGCGGGTTCCGTCAAGCTCAGTGACTGCAAGCCAAGGCGTGGCGAGGGGCTTGAAGCCGTCTCAGCGGGGGCAGCGCAAGGTGATCTCAGAGCACAGCCAGCCCAAGCAGTGGCAACAGACTGATCATCATCATCCTCATCATCATCATCAGCAGCAGCATCACAACAGCACATCAGACAACCTTGCGCCCGCAGCAAGCCAGTCTCACCGGGGGTTGGCGAACTTGCTGTTCTTCACGTCCTCGTCTGCGAGGCGGGGGAGGGAGGTGGCAACGGCATGGCTAATGAGCGCACAGGCAGAGATGGAGGGGAGTTGGAACCCTGCTGCTTCCCCGAGATCCTTGAGCACCACGTAGCATTCAAATGCACAGTTTCTTGCCCGCCGTTGCAAGCGCAAGCGGGAGAGGCAGCCGAGCAAGCGGCGGTCGAGGCGGCAGCGGCGGCGACAGGCACGCACCAGTGACGCTAGAGGCGACCTTGATGAAAATGTACGAAGACACCGCGAAGCCCACCGCGAAGGGCCACCTGCAGGGCGCGCGGAGGGGCGAGGGAGGCGTCAGCGGGGCGAGGCGGGCCGGCGGCACCCGCCCAGGCGCAGCGGGCCGGCTCCTCACATCTGCTTGCCCGCCCGCATGATGGTCGCGAGGGCCGGCTCGCGGCTGATGGGGTGGAGTGGCGCGGGCATCGTCTGCTGCTGGTCTCTGCTGCTCCGCTGACGGCCCTGTCGCTGATCCAGACGCTGCAGGAAGCGGTGCGCTGCAAGGGTTTGCCGTGAGCGCCCGGCATGAAGGGGTGGGGCGGCGGCGGTGCCAGCCGGGCGACCGGCAACGGAGCGGCTCGTGCGGCGCGCAGCTGCGGGTCGATGCTGGAGCGAGGTTGATTGCGGGCAGGCGCAGATAGAGGTACAGGCAGACTGATCACGTCCTGATCCTGGTACAACCTGCACGAGACATTGAAGGCTGGCTGAAGGGAGGGAGTGAGGCTGCCGCGGGGCAGGCAGGCCGAGCCGACTGACCGAGGCGTTCCAACAATCTCAGCAGGGTCTGGACCTGGGCAACAGGAGGAACACCGGCACTGCAAACCTGCAACCCTCACAAGCTATTATGCAAGTTTACAAGCATGCGGGCAGGCACCTTGCTTCACCTCTTCAACTGTGTGTGCCAACTGCGAGCTGCCCACACTCGCGTGCCGTTGGTTTCTGTACTTTACATCTTTTATAAGATATTCATGGACAGACCACATGGCATGCAGGATACAACAGACGAATCTTGAGAGTACAGGGTGCCGGGCGGCATAAATAACCACCAGCGGCGGATCAAACAACAGAGCCACTGGCTTGAGAGGGGGCCGAGAGTCAATCAATCTGATTGGAGGCAGACAACAAAACCGGCAGCATCGGACTGCTTGCCGCCGTGTATATTAGCATGGCACCGTTGAAGGCGCCTTGTCACAGGGTGCGGCAGTGCAAGCTGTGCACTAGCTCACTCAGCGTCCTGCTGGGCGGGCTCCTCAGCAGGCGCAGCAGGCTCCTGCTCCGCCTGCTCAGCGGGCTGCTCAGCGGGCTGGTCGGCGGCAGCCCGCACCGGGATGTGCACCGGCTGCGGCTGGGCAGTCTTGGGCACGATGATGCTCAGCATGCCGTCCTTGGCAGCCGCCTTGATGCCTGCGGGGTGGGGTGGGGGGGCAGGGGTGGGCACGGAGACGCGTCTCAGCAGCGATGCACAGCAGAAGAAGCTGCCTCTTTGAGCGGTGCACAGAGCTAGCCTTTTATAAGGTGCCCTGAGGTGCCTGACAGAGGATGCAAGGCCCAACACCGCTGTTGGCCAGTGTGCAGGTGCCGCCCCATCACCCGCCCAACTCGCTCACCGTTGACGTCGACGCCGTCGGGCAGGCGCAGGCGGCGGGTGAAGGAGCCGAAGCTGCGCTCCACGCGCAGGGTGCCTTCCTCCTCCGACCCGCTGCGCGCCTCGCTGCTGCGCTCGCCGCTGATGGTCAGCACACGGTCGGGAGACACCTGGGGGAAGAATTGGAGCAGGAGGGTGGGCGAGGCAAGTGGTAGTAAAACACAGGAGCCGGATGAGCAGGACGCACATTGCAACCGTGCTTAGTGGAGGCAGGCGGCAGGCAGAAGCTTGCAGCAGGCACTCAGCCTGCCTCACCCCACCCGCCTGCTGCCTCCCGCTCTCCCCACACCAAGCTCAGCCCGCCAGCTCACCTCCAGCTTGAGGCTCTCGGCAGGCACGCCCGGCACATCAGCCGTGATGTGCAGCGCGTCCCCAGCATCCCGGATGTCCACAGCCAGGGGGATGGCGGCAGGGGCAGCCAGCTGGGAGGGCGCCGCCCAGCCGGGCACCTCGGCCAGCAGGGAGGACAGCGGGGACAGGGCCATGCGGGGCAGGGGCATGCCAAACGCCCGGCTGAGCTGCGCCATCTCGTGGTCCATCTCAGCCATCATCTGCAGGGAGGGAGGGAGGGGCAGTGTCGCATGTGGAATGTGGCGGTAGCCTGCAGATGTCAAGTAGAGAAACACGCAAAGCGCGGCCCAGAAGGGTGCCGGAATGTGCCGGCGCCATCCGGCGGGCGGCGGCTGCGGCGGCGCGGCAAGGCCCGGAACTACGTGCCTGCTGCATGTGGCCAAACGTGGCCAGGGGGGAGAGGGCGCGTGGCGCCATGGCGTGCTGCCCAGCCCGCGCCTGCGCAGCCAGCTGCTGCTGGTCCGGCGCGGCGGCGGGCTCGGCGGGGGGCGCGGCCTCTGCGCGGGGCGCTGCAGTGGCGAGGGCCCGGCGCGCGGCGCGCTGCTGACGGCGAGAGAGGGTGGCGCGGGAGTGTGCGACCAGGCCCTTGCCAGCGGACAGGGAGAGGGAGGAAGCCATGCTGGTTTGCAGTGGGGGCTTGCGGAGTGCGGTGAGCAAGGGCCAGTGCGGAGGGAGAGTGGAAGTGGTCTGATCAGCTCGGCTCGCCAGCTAAATAGTCGCCAGGGCCGCCTTCCAGGGCCTGCCCGAACCGCCCCGAAGACCTGGGCCGCGTGAAGGCCCTGGGCGCATCCAGAAGCATGGTGATCGGAGTGGGGTGCGACTGCAGGCAGCAGAGCACGGCTGGAAGAGTGCGGTGGGCTGCGCCTGGGCGTCGCCACAGCGCGCCGCAGCACCGCTACTGCCCAGTTGAGGGCTTGGCAGCGGAGGTAGCCTGCGGGCGACCGTCGTGAGGCAATCATATGCCTGAGACAGTCACATGCCCATCACGAACTTCGTGGCTGTCTGGTCAACCATTGCGGTGTTCGAGTCGCTTGCCCCTCAGCAGAGCGGCTCCTTCCTGGCTGACCAAATGTTTACCGTCAAACTACGCAATCAAAGAGGCAGAAACAGTGAAGTTTGGCATGGGTTGGTACAGGCAGCTCAGGAGATGCGGGCGCCAGTGAGGGTGGCGGTGGTGACCGCCCCCGCGCTGGTCATCATTGGCCGCCCATCAAAGCCCGCCACGCGGCTGGCGTCGGTGCGCAGCAGCGGCTGCACCTCCTCCCACATCTTCTTCTTGTCCACCTGCTTGTGTGTGTGGCCAGGCAGTGAAACAGGCAGGGTTCAGATGTCACTGGCAGTGGTTGGGTTTGGACTTGCCAGCAATGGCAGCTTGGTTGGTAGCATATCATGAAAAAAGGGACCTGTGGCAGCATCATTGTGGTAGCAACCTGCCAGCAGGAAGGGCCAAGCGTCTCACCTGGTTGGGCTTGGCGGGCTCGCCCTGCTCCGCCTCCTCGCCAAACCACACGCGCTCGCCCACGGCGGCACCCTCAGGCGGCGCCAGCGGCTCCACAATTGTGTGCTCCTCGTTGCTGGCGCACAGCACCTGCGGAGGGGGACAGGGTGCACAGATGGCGTGAGGCAGGGGCAGTAGCAGCAGGAGAGGTCCAGCGCAGAAGGGGTGCACATGTTGCTCGGGGTCCCGCATGCTCCCCAGGCCCACCCACCATGCCGTTGCTCTTGATGCCGCGCATGTTTCGGGGCTTCAGGTTGGCAATGATGACGACGGAGCGGTTCTGCGGCGGCACAGCACGGGCCGTGAGCTGCTGACCATGGATAACAGAGAGGATCGAAGCCAGCAGACCCTGCTGCGACAGGCATGGGCACCTGCCCGCGTCCTCCAGCGCGCAACAGCAGCCACCGAACCTCACATGGATAGGATACCGGCGGCCACGACCCAATGCAAGGAAGACTTCATCCCCCGCCCCACCTGCATCTCCTCCAGCGGCACATACTTGACGAGGCCGGACACAATGGTGCGCGGGCCCTCAGCCTCCCCCACATCAATCTGCTCCACGTACAGGCTGTCGGCGTCGGGGTGCCGCTCGCAGCTGACGATGCGGCCCACACGGATGCTGCGGGGCGCGACAGGGCAACGCAGGGGTGGTGCAGCACAGCTGGTTGTGAGCCGCGGTGGCAGCAGCACAAGGGGTGCAACCAGGCAAAATTGGTGCGCACACTTCAGCATTGCCAAGGCAGATCTGACTTGAGCCTTGGCTAGGCATCAGGCTGCCAGGTACCAGGCTGCCCGCGCCCCCAAAAAGTACAGGCCACCACCAATGCATCATTCACTGGCACACCCTCAGCGCACTCACTCCATCTTGGTCACGTCCGGCACGGCGGCAGCGGCTGCGGGTGCTGCAGTGAGGAAGGCGGGAGGTGGGCGGCCTGTCGTCATGTCGGTGCCCCCTGCACCCCCCCCTCATGCAGCCCTGCAGCACACGGTGGCCATGCTATAAGGCATGCTTCCGCCCCGGCACAGCTCCCACCTGCGACCTCCGTCTCGGCAGAGGCCATGACCACGCGAGAGGCCGCAGCCCGGCGCTGGAGCTGAGCGGCAGCGGCGCCGGGTTGCCGGGCGGGAGCCCAGGCGGCCCGCAGGCCACGCAGGGCCGGCTGCAGGCGACCGCAGGCCGCGAATGTGCGGTGGGTGGCCGCTTGGAGGGCTGCCATTGGCTGGGCCGGCGGTGCAAGCAGCGGGTAGCGTTCGGGGCGGGGCGAGGCTCCCTGTGCCACGTCTAGATGCCTACTGCGTTGCTGTGCACTGGTGCAGACACCCTAATTTGCAGGGCTGATCTCTGCATTAGCTGCCAGCGAGGCACCTGCCAAACCCCAAGCCGGCACGTGCATCGCCAATTGTAGCCCATTCTGCAAACGCAAGGAAGCTTGCCGACATGCAGCGCAGCCTGCAGCAGCTGTTGTCACTCCGCACGCTCCTCAGCGGGGCGACACAGCCCCTGGGCGAGGCGGTGGTGTACGGGCAGGCGTTGCCCAGCCTGTCCCAGACCCTGCAGCAGCTGCGCGGCCTCAAGAAGCAGGCCAATGAGGTGCGGCGCCCAGCAGCGGCGGCGGCTGGGAGGCGGGCTCCGCCTGATGCCTGAAGCCTGTGGCTCTTGCTTTGTCTGACTCGCTGCCTCCTTTCTCATCTCACACACTGATAATTTCCCTTGTTGCAGCTGCGGGTGGGCAACGTGATTGAGCACAACGGCAAGCTGCTGCAAGTCGTGAGCCTGCAAAACCGGGCCATGGGGGTGAGCTGGGCTTGCCGGCAGCTGGGCTGCTGCAGTGTGCCAGGCTGCACGTGTTGATGCCTGGGTAGCACCTGGAGGGCTTGAGAGCACCACGCAAACTTGTACTGTGCTGCAAGTTGAGGTCAATCCACTGCCTGCGGCAGCCTGGGCAGCCCGCTGGCCTCCCAAGGAAGCAAAGCCTGTGGAGGGCTGTCGCTCCTCAACACAACCCGCCAGCCGCACTCCCTCCCTGTTTTGCTGCGCTGCAGCGCCAGCTGGGCAACGTCAACTTTGAGCTGCGGGACATCATCACCAAGGCCAAGCACCCAGCCAAGTTCAGGCCGTATGACATGGTGGGCAGGCGGGCAGGCAGGGGTGGGTCCCAGCCCCTTGTGTCCTGCCGCACTGGGAGGGCCATCCTTTGTCAGTCGGCTGGGGGATCAGCTGGTTGGATCAGGTGATGGCTCATTGGCACTATGGCACTGCTGCTCCTGCACTGTCTCTACCGCCCCACCCTCAGGTGGAGTATGTGCGGTTGGAGGGCCGCAAGTTCCAGTGCCTCTACACAGAGGGCAACCAGGTGCGCTGCCCGTGGACCATGGCTCCTGGGCGCACCTGCACAGTGGCAACAGCTTTGAAGCCTGGCACATCGTTGCGTCTGGCAGGCCACCCATGCTGCGGCAGCTGGGCGGCCCGTGTGCTGCAGGTGCACTGCATGGATCCCGAGACGTACGAGCAGGTGGCAGTCGACACGTGAGTGCTGCTGGCAGGGCACTGCTGATCAGGACGAGCGCAGCTGCATCAGCCGCCACAACAGCCGCATCCCTGGGAATGGCTCAGGGTCCAGGGGTCCTGGCTGCACAGACGCTCGCTGGATGGCTGCTGTCTCACCAAACATGCAGACACATTGTGCGCTCCAGTTGCCCCCTGCCGCCACAGGGATCTGTTTGGCGAGGCCTCCGACTTCCTGAAGGAGGGCCTGGAGGTGACGCTCAACTTCCACAAGGACGAGGCGGTGACGGGGGAGGTGCCGTCGCAGGTGTGCCTCACGGGGGCATGGGTGCAGTGGCAGTAGGGCCGTGCAGGATGGCTGGGAAGTGTGCAGCTGTACAGCAGCTGCGGTGCAGCTGTCCAGTGTCCGCTGCCCAGTGTCACGTCCAGCTGGCAGCTGCCTTGGTTGTTGCACCTCTTGTGTCCTGCCCACCGGGCTCTGTGTGGCGGCCGCCATGTCTCCTGCCCCGGGCAGATGTCGCTGCAAGTGGTGGAGGCTGCGCCCACGATGAAGGGCGAGACAGCGGCCCCCTCCTACAAGCGGGCCGTGGTGGAGGGCGGCATCGAGGTGAGAGCGGCGCTGGCCTGGCTGTGCGGCAACCTCTACTCCCTGCAGCGCCCTGGCTGCGCTGCCGCAGAGGTGCTGCGTTGCAGCCCTGTGGGGCTGTCGTCCGCAGGTCAGGACGCCCCCGGGGACCAGGCAGCCACTTTGCTGCTGCCCCTGACCTCACCCCACTGCCCATGTGCTGCTGCCCCTGACCTCACCCCACGCACACTCGCTGCCCCCACTGCCCCACACACCCGCAGATCCAGGTGCCGCCGTTTGTGCAGGCAGGCGACTCAGTGGTGGTGGACACAGTGGAGCGCACGTTTGTGCGGAGAGGGTGACCCGCTGCCCTCGACTCCAGACCTGCACCCTCATGCTTGCTTGCGTCTGCTCTCTTTGGCTTCTGGCGCCAGCCCTTCATTTATCAATGCACTCCTTTCAGCTCCCTGAACCGCCCTTTGTTCCCTACGCATCTGACCAACGCTCCCCCACGCTCCTCTACTCTCCAATACAACCATGTTACCAGGCTGTGTGTGGTGCATGCAACAGAGCGCTAGCAAGCAACAAGTGCGGAGCAGTGCGGGGAGTGGAAGGGTCAGGGAGCAGCGGGTCAGGTGGGGGAGCGGTAGGAGCGAGCGGCACGAGTCGGGGAATCAAAAACGGTCGGCGGCTGCGCAGGCAGCCGCACGGCACGGCGCTAGGGTGGTGAACTGGGGGCCAGGCTGTCCAAAAAGGCATGTGGGAGGGCAGGCCAGGCAGGGCCAGTGCTGGCCGCAGCCTGAGCTCTCTGATGGGCTGGTGGCGTGGGTGGG
>VIYQ01000532.1:0-38814 GCA_009928355.1 Chlorella sp. CH2018
ATGGCACCCGGCGGGGCGAGTGGGGCGGCCAGAGGACGTGGCAGAGCTCCTGCCGGTGGCGGCGCTTCCCAGCGCCGCCGCCGCGCAGGACAATGTTCCGGTCGGTGAGGCGACCAACGCGGTTGCCCAGGCAATTCGCGGCCAGGTCGGCGGCCGGCTGAAGGATTTTTATCGCGCGCGCGGCTATTGGCCGCTGTGGATCGTCGATGACCGGCCTGGCCCCCAGGCCGAGGCACTGGTCGACGTCATCGAAAGCGTACGCGTCGATGGCCTCAACCCCGATCGCTATTCGCCGGACCGGTTGCGCCGGTTGATCGATGAAGGGCAGGACGGCAATCCGCGCGCGCTCGCCTATCTTGAGGTGGCGTTGAGCAGCGCGCTCGGCAATCTGGTCCGCGACATGCGCGAGCCGACGATCGAGATCGAATATCTCGAGGACTCGCTGAAGCCGAAGCGCCTCCGCCCGGAAGAGGTGCTGCGGCGCGCGGCGCTGGCCAAGTCGATGACCGATTATGTGCGCAACATGGGCTGGATGAGCCCGCTGTACGTGCAGCTGCGCGCGGCATTGCCGACGACGGCGCCGGACGATGACCGTGATGTACCCGGGAGCGACGTCACCGTGCCGCGCGGGCCGTTGCTGAAGCCGGGCATGACCGGCGAGCGCGTGATGCTGCTGCGGCAGCGACTGGGGCTGGCGGACGGCGACACTTACGATGCGGAGCTGAGGGCCAGCGTGCGCCGCTTCCAGGCGTCGCGCGGCTTGCCGGTCGATGGCATCGCGGGCGCACAGACGATCGCCGCGTTGAACGGCGAGGGCGGAGCAAGCGAGGACCGGATCGCGCAATTGCGGCTGAACCTGGAGCGCGCACGGCTGCTGCCCGATGCCTATACCAAGCATATCGTGGTCGACGCGGCCGCCGCGCGGCTGTGGTATTACGGTGGCGGGGCGGAGCAGGGCACGATGCGCGTCGTTGCCGGCACGCCCGAGACGCAGACGCCGATGATGGCTGGGCTGGTGCGCTACGCGACGCTCAACCCTTATTGGAATGTCCCCGTCGACCTGGTGCGCAAGCGGATCGCCCCCAAGGTGCTGGCGGGTACCTCGCTGGAGCGGCAGGGCTATGAGGCGCTGTCGGACTGGACGCATGACGCCACCGTCATTCCCTCCGCCTCGATCGACTGGCAGGGGGTGGCAGACGGCACGGTCGAGCCGCGCGTTCGCGAGCTGCCCGGGCGGGGCAATTCGATGGGGTCGGTCAAGTTCATGTTCCCCAACGATCACGGCATCTACCTGCACGATACGCCGCAGAAGAGCCTGTTCGCCAAGGCGGACCGGCATTTCTCCAACGGTTGCGTCCGGCTGGAGGATGCGCCGCGGCTGGGCCGGTGGCTGTTCGATCGCCCGCTGAAGCCTGACAGTTCGCAGCCCGAGCAGCACGTGCCCGTGCCAGAGCCGGTGCCGGTGTTTCTGATGTATTTCACGGCCAGTCCCTCCGAGACGGGACGCGGCGTGAAATATGTCGCCGATGTCTATGATCGCGATTCGCCCGCCCTGCAGCATCTCGCCAGCCGGTGATCTGGTGCGCCGCGCGGGCCGCGCATTAACCACGCCTCAATGATTCTCCTTCATTGCCGATGCTGCATTGCTATGGGGCAGCATCAGATGGCGAATCCTGTCGGCACGGTGGACGTGGCGATCATCGGCGCGGGACCGGCGGGGCTGACGGCGGCCTATCTGCTCGGCAAGGCGGGCTATTCGGTCACCGTGATCGAGAAGGATCCGCGCTACGTCGGCGGGATCAGCCGCACCGTCGAGCATGAGGGCTTCCGCTTCGACATTGGCGGGCACCGCTTCTTCTCGCGATCGAAGGAGGTCGTCGACCTCTGGAACGAGATCCTGCCGGACGATTTCATCGAGCGGCCGCGGATGAGCCGCATCTACTACGAGGGCAAGTTCTACAGCTATCCGCTGCGCGCGTTCGAGGCACTGTGGAACCTTGGCGTGTGGCGATCGGCGCTGTGCATGGCGAGCTTCGCCAAGGCCCAGCTTCTGCCCAACAGGAGCGTGAAGAGCTTCGAGGACTGGACCGTCAACGCCTTCGGATGGAAGCTGTATTCGATCTTCTTCAAAACCTACACCGAGAAGGTGTGGGGCATGCCGTGCGATGCGATGAGCGCCGATTGGGCGGCGCAGCGGATCAAGGGGCTAAGCCTGTGGGGCGCGGTGACCGACGGGCTGAAGCGGAGCCTTGGCCTCAACAAGCGGCCAAACGACGGGATGGCGGTGAAGACGTTGCTGGAAAGCTTCCGCTATCCGCGGCTCGGGCCGGGCATGATGTGGGAAGCGGCGCGCGATCATGTGGTCGCGCACGGTAACCATGTGCTGATGGATCACAAGCTGAAGCAGCTGGCGTTCAACGACGTCACGCAACAGTGGACGATGACCGCCACCGACGGCGAGGGTGCGCAGGTCGCGATAAAGGCGGCGCACGTGATTTCCTCCGCCCCGATGCGCGAACTGGCGAGCCGGCTGCATCCGCTGCCGGCTGCATTGTCCGAGGCGGCGAACCTCAAGTATCGCGACTTCCTGACGGTTGCGCTGATGATCCGCTCGCCCGACCTGTTTCCGGACAATTGGATCTACATCCACGATTCGAAGGTGAAGGTGGGGCGGGTGCAGAACTTCCGGTCGTGGTCGCCGGAGATGGTGCCCGATCCCGATCTCGCCTGCGTGGGCCTGGAGTATTTCTGCTTCGAGGGCGACGGGCTCTGGTCCGCGAGCGATGACGAACTCGTAGCGCTGGCGACGAAGGAGATGGCGCAGCTTGGGCTATGCGAGGCGGAGCAGGTGGTCGGCGGCACGGTGGTACGGCAGGAGAAGGCCTATCCCGTTTATGACGAGGATTATGGCGCGAATGTCGAGGTGCTGCGCCAGGAGATCGAGGCGCGCTATCCGACGCTGCATTGTGTCGGGCGCAACGGGATGCACCGCTACAACAATCAGGATCACGCGATGATGACCGCGATGCTGACGGTGCGAAACATCGAAGCCGGCGCGCGGGTCTATGACACCTGGGCGGTGAACGAGGACGCCGAATACCATGAGAGCGGCAACGAGGGGGAGCGCGCCGCGCTCGCCAGCGTACGTGCGGTGCCGGAACGCCTGAAGGCGGCGTGACCTTGTGGGGCACGCGGCAGCAGACGACGCGGTGACGGGCGCCCTCGTCGGGGGTGGGCGTGCGTCGGATGGACAAATCCTAGCCTCCGGCGCGCGAGAACGGGGCCGCGGTATCGTCCGCCCTGTCCTGATCGGGTGGCTGCTCTCCGCCATCGTTCTGCTACTCGCCACTGCCGGCGATATTATGTCGCTGCGCTTTCCCGATCCCGATGATGCGATGCGCCTGATGGAGGTGCGCGACTGGCTTGCAGGGCAAAGCTGGTGGGATGTGGCGCAGCATCGGCTGAACGGCGGCGACTTTCCGATGCATTGGTCGCGGCTGGTGGATCTTCCAATGGCGATGGTGCTGGCCGGGATCCGCCTCGTCATGAGCGAGGATGCGGCGACGCGCGTGACGATGGCGATCGTGCCCTTGCTGTCGTTGCTGGCCGTCATGGCACTGGTTGCGGCAATGACCCGGCGGCTCTCAGGCGCGGAGGCGGCGCGCTACGCCGTGCTGCTGGTGCCGCTGTCGGCGCCGCTGGTGTACCAGCTGCGGCCGCTGCGGATCGATCACCATGGCTGGCAGATCGTGCTGGCGCTGGTCGCGGTGGCGATGCTGATCAGGCGCGGGCGGGTGCGTGATGGCGCCGTGGCCGGCATTGCGCTGGCGATGCTGCTGACGATCTCGTTGGAAGGAATGCCGATCGCGGCGGCGATTGCCGGCGTCGCGGCGCTGGCCTGGGTGTGGCAGCCGGAGCGGCGCGGGTTCTTGCTTGGGCTGGTGTGGAGCCTGTTTGGCGGCGCGCTGCTGCTTCACGTGGCAACACGCGGGCCAAGCTTTTTCGCGCCGGCCTGCGACGCGGTTGCTCCTGGTTGGCTGGCGATGCTGGGTACGGCGGCCGTTGGGACGAGCGTCGTGACGACGGTGTTTCAGCGCCGGCGGGCGGGCGTTAGACTCGGCGGATTGCTGGGGGTGGGGGTGCTGACCGCGGGGGTGTTGGTAGTGGTATCGCCGGGGTGTCTGGCGGGGCCGTTCGCGAGCCTGCCGCCGATCGTTCATGACATCTGGTATGTCGGGGTGAGCGAGGGGCGGCCCTTGTGGGAGCAGAAGCCGGACTGGGCGGCGATGACGATCGGGCTGCCGCTGGTGGGCCTCTTCGCCACCTGGCGCGGCTATCGTTCGACAAAGGGCGACTTCAGGGTCAGGTGGTTGCTTTTGCTTGCTATTCTAGCTCTTGCGACATTGGTGGCGGTGCTTGTCAATCGCGCGGGGGCGACGGCCAATGCGCTGGCCGTCCCGGGGGTGGCGACGTTGTTGCTGACGCTGCTGACGCGGGCGCGGGCGGTGTCGGGGGCGGGCAAGCGGTTGGTCGCGACGGCGGGGGCGTTGCTGGTCGCGTCCCCCGGACAGGTCGCGGCGATCGGCGTGGTGGCCGGGAAGGCAGTGGCCGCGGACGACCGATCGGCGGCGACATCCGGCCTGTCCCCGGCGAATATCGGCCGCGCCGGGACGGCGTCCGGCCAGCAGCGCCCGTCATGCGAAAAAGTCGGCGACGTTCGCGTGATCGGGCGGCTGCCGCCGGGCATTGTCTTTGCCCCCATCGACATTGGACCGGACATCATCGCGACCACCCATCATGACGCGATCGCGGGCGGATACCATCGCGCGCCGCGCCCGATGGAGCAGGTGCTGACCGCCTTCACCGGGTCGCCCGAACAGGCGCGGGGGATCGTGATGGCGAGCGGGGCAGCGTATATCGCCGGTTGCCCGGGGCTGAGCGAGACGGAAATCTATCGCCGCGATTTTCCGGAAGGCTTCTGGGCGCGGTTGCAAGCTGGCGAGCGGTTCGACTGGCTGGAGCCGGTCGAGACCGGCACCCCGGCGCTGGCGTGGCGGGTCATTCGGCCCTTGCCCCCCGTCGCCCGACGCCCGTAAGGCAAAGCGATGGATCACATGGGGGCGCCCCTTCGTTGGTGGCAGACGCGCACGTTTGTCGTGATCGCGACGCTTATTTCGATCGTGCCGCTGATCTGGCCGGACATTCCGCCGCTGGTCGACCTGCCGGGGCATATGGGCCGCTACCGCGTTCAGCTGACGCCGGTGGAACAGGCGCCGTGGCTGGCCGAATGGTATAATTTCCAATGGTCGCTGATCGGTAACCTGGGGATCGACCTGCTGGTCGTCCCCTTTGCCAAGGTTTTCGGCCTGGAACTGGGCGTCAAGCTGATCGTGATGACGATTCCGGCGCTGACGGTGGCCGGTTTGCTGTGGATCGCGCGCGAAGTGCATGGCCGGATCCCGCCGACGGCGATGTTCGCGCTGCCGCTGGCCTATTGCTACCCGTTCCAGTTCGGTTTCGTGAATTTCTCGCTGTCGATGGCGCTGGCGCTGTGCCTGTTCGCGCTGTGGCTGCGGCTGGCGCGGCTCGGCCGGTTGCGGCTGCGCGCGATCATCTTCGTGCCGATCTCCTGCCTGTTGTGGCTGTGCCATACGTTCGGCTGGGGCGTGCTGGGCGTGCTCGCATTTTCCGCCGAGATGATCCGCCAGCACGATATCCGCAAGGATGCGGGATCGGGCCATTGGGTGGAAAGCTGGATCCGCGCGGGGCTGGGTTGCGTGCCGCTGGCGCTGCCGATGCTGCTGATGATCTTCTGGCGGTCGGGCGACCATGTCACCGGCCAGACGGCGGACTGGTTCAACTGGCAGGCGAAAGTCGCCTGGCTCCTGATGGTGCTGCGCGATCGGTGGGAGCTGTGGGACGTCGCCTCGACCGCGGTTTACCTGCTGCTGCTGTTCTACGCGGTGCGGGACCCGGTGCTTGGCTTTTCGCGCAACCTCGTGCTGTCGGCGCTGTTCCTGGCGGCGGTGTACGCGCTGCTGCCGCGGATCGTGTTCGGATCGGCCTATGCCGACATGCGGCTGGCGCCGTTCGTGGTGGCGGTGACATTGATCGCGATCCGTCCGCTGCCGGGAATGAGCGCGCGCAAGGCCGGTATCCTGGCGATGCTGGCGACCAGTTTCTTCGTCGCGCGGATCGCGGGCAATACGGTCAGCTACTGGCTGTTCGATCGCGATTACGACACCGAGCTTGCTGCGCTGGACGAATTGCCGGAGGGCGCGCGGGTCGTGACGTTCGTCGGCACCAATTGCCGCAACGAATGGAAGATGAGCCGGCTGGAGCATTTGCCGGCCATCGCGCTGACCCGGCGGCTGGCCTATGCCAATGACCAATGGTCGATGCCGGGTGCCCAGCTGTTGACCGCGAAATACAGCAAGGCGGGCATGTTCGCGCATGATCCCTCGGAGATCGTGACGCCGGGCTGGTGCCCGCGCGAATGGTGGAAGCCGATCGATTTTTCGATGGCGCGATTCCCTCGTGAGGCGTTCGATTATGTGTGGCTGATCCGCACGCCGCCGTTCAATGCGCGTTATGCCAGCGACCTCGATCGGGTATGGCGGTCGCCGACCGGGGCGAGCGCGCTGCTGAAGGTGAACCGCGACCGTCCCACGCCGCAGATCGCCGACGAGGAACTGTACCCCAAATGGTTCCTGGAGCTGCGGGAGCGGCGGATGCGCGAGCGCAAGTTGGAGCTGCCGCCGCCACCGCGTTCGTGACGCCCCGAGCACTGGGCTGAACCCTCATAAAGCCGCAGCGCAAAAAAATGCGCCGCGCTGCGGCACCTTTCCGATCCTTAAGGTGTTGAAGAAGGAGAGGGGAGGACCGGCCATTGAACCGATGCTGGGCGGCAGCTGTGGCTGCATGTGCGATGGGGGTTGCGCTACCGGTGGCGGCCGAGACCAACCACGGCGGGCAGATCTGGGGCGGGATCCAGGTGACGGCGCCGCTTTCCGACGATGTTTTCATCACCAGTGAGATACAGCCACGCTGGTCGACCAAGAATGCCGCGACCGCACCGATCACGGTCATCCCGCCGATCATTTCCTGGCGAAAGAGCGAGTCGCTGATCCTGTCGGCGGGGTATCTTTATGCCTTCATTGATGGTGCGCGGCTGCCGCAGGACCTGCACGAGAACCGGTTCCTGCAACAGGCATCCTATCGCATCGGGGCGATCGGGCGGGTCGGCGTCCGCGCGCAAACGCGCTTCGAGCAGCGCCAGCGATCGACCGGCAAGGACTGGAATTTGCGCGTGGCGCAGCAATTGCTGCTGGCGACGCCGCTGACCAAGAAGGAAAGCGGCGGGCCGGTGGGCGTCGTCTCGGTCGAATTGTACTGGAACCTGACCGACGCCGACTGGGGCGCGCGCAAGGGATATGACGACCTGTGGACCTTCGCCGGGGTGCGCACGCCCATTTCGGAGGCGGCGGCGCTGGAGCTTGGTTATCTGAACCAGCGACAGCGGGCGGTGAACGGCCGCGCCAACATGAACCATGCCGCAGTGATCGGCATATCGTTCCAGCTGTCCACCAAGATCGTCCCGCCCAAGGTGGTGCCGACGACCGGGCCGGGATTGCAGCCGCTGCCCGACCGCGAGCGCGTGCGGTAGCGATCAGCCCTTGCGGAAGGGAGTGAGCTGACCGAGGAATTCCTGGTCTGCTTCCACCGCGACGCGTTCGCGGGCGAGGAAATCGGCCACCGCGCGGCGGAAGCCGGGGTTGGGGAAATAATGCGCCGACCAGGTCGGGACGGGCGCATAGCCGCGCATCAGCTTGTGCTCGCCCTGCGCGCCGGCCTCCACCGTCGAAAGCCCGCGTTCGATCGCAATGTCGATCGCCTGATAATAGCACAGCTCGAAGTGCAGGAACGGCACGTCCTCCGTACAGCCCCAATAGCGGCCGTAGAGCGTGTCGGCGCCGATCAGGTTGAGCGCGCCGGCGATTGGCTGGCCATCGCGCTCGGCGAGGATCAGCAGCACGCGATCGCCCATCCGTTCGCCCAGCATCGGGAAAAAGGCGCGGGTGAGATACGGGCGGCCCCACTTTCGGCTGCCGGTATCCTGGTAGAAGGTCCAAAAGGCGTCCCATTCGCGCTTGCCGATCTGATCGCCGACGAGGTGGCGGATCGTCAGCCCCTCAACGGCGGCGGCGCGTTCCTTGCGGATCGCCTTGCGCTTTCGGCTGGCGAGGGTGGCGAGGAAATCGTCGAAACTGGCGAAGCCCTGGTTGCGCCAGTGGAATTGCGTGCCCTCGCGGATCAGCCAGCCGGCGGCTTCGAAGGCGTCGATCTGATCGGGGGCGACGAAGGTGGCATGGGCGGAGGACAGATCATGCTGATCGGTCACCGCCTCCAGCGCCGCAATCAGCGCCGGCGCGGCGCTGGGATCGCGCAACAGCAGCCGGGGGCCGGGCACGGGGGTGAAGGGGGCGGCGACCTGAAGCTTGGGATAATAGCGCCCGCCCGCCCGCTCCCACGCATCGGCCCAGGCATGGTCGAAGACATATTCTCCCTGGCTGTGCGCCTTTGCATAAGCGGGGGCGACGGCGATCGGCGCGCCATCTGCGCCATCGACGACGACGGGTACCGGCTGCCACCCGGTGCGACCGCCGACGCTGCCCGAATCCTCCAGTGCGGAGAGGAAGGCGTGGCTGACGAAGGGATGGGCGGTGCCGGCGCAGGCATCCCACTGTTCCGCCGAGATGCTGGCGACGCCGTGCATCATGCGGGCCGAGAGGTTCATTCGGCCACAGTCCCCGTCATGTCCGGGGGGCAGACAGGATGGAGGAAGCGCGCCAGCGCGCGGGGATAAGCCGCGGCTGGCGCCGATTCGGAAAAGATCTGGTCAGGCAAGCGCACGGCTTGGCCGGAACGACCGGGTAGCGCGAAGGTTCAGCGCGCCACTTCGATGATGGCATCGATCTCGACCGCAGCGTTGCGCGGCAGGGCAGCGACGCCGACCGCGGCGCGGGCGTGCTTGCCGGCATCGCCGAACAGCGCGACCATCAGGTCCGACGCGCCATTGGCGACTTCGGGCTGATCGCCGAAGCCGGGGGCCGAGTTCACGAACACGCCGAGCTTCACGATGCGCGCGACGCGCGACAGGTCGCCGAGCGCGGCCTTGACCTGCGCCACGACCATCAGCGCGCAAAGCACGGCAGCGTCCGAACCGGCGGCGACATCGAGATCGTCGCCGAGGCGGCCGGTCACGACCTTGCCATCGCGGAACGGCAGCTGGCCCGAGACATGGAGCAGGCCGCCGGCCTCGACCGTCGGGACATAAGTGGCGACGGGCGCAGCCGCCGTGGGGAGGGTGAGCCCGAGCTCTTCGAGCTTGCGATCGATACGGTCAGTCATGGTCCGGGGTAGAACACCAGCCGCCGTTCGCGGTCAACCGTGCGCGGCGGCGGTGCGCAGCGGGGTGGGCGCGTGCTGACCGCTGGCGAGACGATCGATGATCCAGGGAAGCGCATCCGGCCAGGCATCGATCCGCGCGTGCGCGGCCGGGGCGGCGGGCACGCCGGGGGCAAGCGCAGGCTCGGCCACCATGTGCAGGCGATGGACCTGCGGCGCATGTTCGGCGACCGATTCATGGTGCATCGGCAGATCATCGACGAACACCGTTACCGGATTGCCATGCTCTGCGACGAGCGCGGCGACCGGGCCGCCCTTTGGCCCCTGGTTGCATTCCACGCGGTGCGCGATGCCGAAGGCGGCAAGCTGATCCATGCGGTGGGTGCGGCAGCTGTCCTGCAGGTTGGTGAGGATGACGATGTCAGCAACCTCGGCGATCCGCGCCAGCGCGTCGCGCGCGTGGGGGACCAGCGTCTGGCGGTGCATCTCGGCCGGGAAGAAGCCATCGAGGAAGCCGCGCATCTCCTCCCGGCTGGGGGCGTCGCCACCGCTGCGCCGGCGCATGTTGCGTCCCAGTTCCCAGCTCGAGGGCGTGAATTCGATATCGTGCGCCTCATCCAGCCAGTCGCCGAAATGGCGCACCATGTGGATCAGCACCTCGTCGCAATCGGAAATCAGCAGCGGTCGGGTCATAGCCTCTCCAGTTCGTGGCGGGCGCGCACCAGCGCCTCGGGTTTGCAATCCAGCACAGACGCGCAGGCGATGAGATCGGGTTCATGCGCCTCCAGAAACAGGAGGCAGGCGGCGAGGACGGAGGGCTCGCCAATGCGTTCGCGCAGATCATGGGGGTGAAGCCCGGTGAGCGCCAGCAGGCGTCCCGCGCGCTCGGAATCGGACAATGTCCAGGCCAGCGCCTGCAGCGCGAGCGCGTCGGCAGGTTCTCCGTTTGAATCGGCTATTTTCATTGCCTATTGTCGTTCACCAATCGGGGGATCTAACGCGCGTGGCAAAGAAGGTGCTCGTTGTCGAGGACAACGAACTCAACCTCAAGCTGTTCTGCGACCTGTTGCGGGCGCATGAATTCGAGGCCGAGCCGGTGCGCGACGGGCGCGAGGCGGTGGCGCAGGCGCGGGCCTGCCTGCCCGACCTCATCATCATGGACATCCAGATGCCCTATGTGACCGGCTATGAGCTGATCCTGGAGTTGAAGGCGGACGAGGAATTGCAGCGTATCCCGGTGATGGCGGTCACCGCCTATGCCGGGCGCGACGACGAGGAGCGGATCCGGGCGGCGGGGGCGGAGGCCTATGTGTCGAAGCCGATCAGCCTGGTGCGGTTCATGGAGACGGTGCGCGCGCTGATCTGATCGGCGCGCCCGCTTATACGAGGCCAAGCTCCGCCAGCTTGCCGAGCAGGGCGGGGGGCAAAATGGCCATGCCGCTGCCGTCGCCGCCAAGGTCGGCGGGCGCGTCGGCATCCTCCAGATAGCGCCAGCCCTGGTGCGCGCGCTTGGGCCGCGCGGCGACCATGCGAAGCACCGGATCGATGTGGATCGCGACGCGGCCGCCCTCCGCCTCGCCGAAGCCGAGGATCGGCGAACGGGCGACGAGCTGGTGCTTGATGATCCAGAACAGTGAGCCCTGGCCGGCGATCTCCTCATGCCGTTTGGGCAGATAGCGCGTGGTCAGGAACAGCGGGCCTTCCTCGCCGCGCTCACGCAGCCGATCGGCGAGATGCTCGACGGCCGTGTGGCCGAAAGCGACTTTCGTGATGTGAAGCGGCATGGCTCTCCGGCAGCAGGGGAGGCTGCCATGTGGGGAGTGTCAGCCCACCAGGCCAGAGGCGCTGGCGAGGCCGAGGAAGGCGAGGAAGCCGATCGAATCGGTGGTCATGGTGACGAACACCGAGGAGGCGACCGCGGGATCGGCGCGCAGCCGTTCCAGCACCACCGGCACGAGGACGCCGGCGAGCCCGGCGACGAGGATGTTGGTCATCATCGCCGCGGCAATCACGCCGCCCAAGAGGACGTTGGCGAAGATCAGCGCGACGCCGGTGCCGATCACCAGCGCGATGGTCGCGCCGTTGAGCAGGGCGACGCGGATCTCGCGGCCGATCGCGCGCGCGGTGTTGGATTGCGTCAGCTGGTTGGTGGCCATGGCGCGCACGGTGACGGCCAGCGTCTGCGTGCCGGCATTGCCGCCGACGCCAGCGACGATCGGCATCAAGGTGGCGAGCGCGACCATGCGTTCGATCGTACCCTCAAACCGGGAGATGATGAACGAGGCGAGGAGCGCGGTGAACAGGTTGGCGATCAGCCAGCGGACGCGCGCCTTGTAGCTGTCGAACACCGGCTCGTTGATGTCGCCTTCGCCAGCGCCCGAGAGCAAGAGCGCGTCCTCGCCGGCCTCTTCCTGAATGATGTGGACGATATCGTCGACGGTGATCATGCCGACCAGGCGGCCGGAATTGTCGACCACCGCGGCCGAGATGAGCGCGTATTTCTGAAAGCGGAGCGCGACCTCTTCCTGGTCCATGTCGACCGGGATCAGCGTCTGTTCGCGCGCCATCACGTCCGAGATGGCGATCGCGCGGGGCGTGCGCAGGATCCAGGACAGCGCGCAGGTGCCGACCGGCTTGTGCTGCGGATCGACGACGAAGATTTCCCAGAAGTCGGTGGTGAGTTCCTCGTCACCGCGCAGGAAATCGAGCGTGTCGCCGACCGTCCAATGTTCCGGCACCGCGATCAGCTCGCGCTGCATCAGGCGGCCGGCGGATTCCTCCGGATAGCTCAGCGCCTCCTCGATCGCCGCGCGATCGTCGGGCTCCATCGCGCGGAGCACCTCGCGCTGGTCGTCGGCGTCGAGATCCTCGATGATCGCGACCGCGTCATCGGTGTCGAGTTCGGACGCGATGTCCGCGACCTGCCGCGCGTCGAGCGCGTCGATCAGCTGTTCGCGGACGTAATCGTTCATCTCGGCGAACACGTCGCCATCGAGCAGGTCGGCGACCGCCGAGGCCAGCGCGGCGCGGCGGTCCTCCGGCGTCAGTTCGAACAGGTCGGCAATGTCGGCGGGGTGGAGCGGTTCGACGAGGCGCTGCGCTTCCTCGGTATCGCCGCGCTCGACCGCATCGAGCACCGCATCGACAAAATCGGGCTTCAGCCGATCATCCGCGTCGAGCTGGCCTTCATCCTCGCCCGCGCGATCGGCATGACGGAGTTCGGTTTCGCTCATCGCTGGCCTCCTCCGGCGGGTTGATCCGTGCGGCTCCTAGCGGGCGGAAAGTCGCGTGCCAACCGCCTGCGGGTTTGCGTTCGGGAGGGCCGACGGGTAGGGCGCCGGCTTTCCGGATAACCCGAAGGAGGCTTGCGATGGCCGATACCTACAACACCCTGACGCTGACGCTGGATGGCGGCGACGTGACGATCAAGCTGCGCCCGGATCTGGCGCCCGAGCACGTCAAGCGCATCGCCGAACTGGCCAACGAGGGCTTTTACGACGGCGTCGTGTTCCACCGCGTGATCCCGGGCTTCATGGCGCAGGGCGGTGATCCGACGGGCACCGGCATGCACGGGTCGGACAAGCCGAACCTGAAGCAGGAGTTTTCGAAGGAGCCGCACGTGCGCGGCGTCTGCTCGATGGCGCGGACCAACGATCCGAACAGCGCCAATTCGCAGTTCTTCATCTGCTTCGACGACGCGCGCTTCCTCGACGGCCAGTACACCGTGTGGGGCGAAGTGACGAACGGCATGGAGCTGATCGACGCACTGCCCAAGGGCGAGCCGCCGCGCGAGCCGGGCAAGATCGTCAAGGCACGCGCCGAGTAAGCGACGGGTCACGCCGCCGGGTGGCTGCGTGACCGTTCCGCCGGGGTGCGGGCGGAGAGATCCGCCCGCGCCGTCCGGTGTTCTGCCGATACCCGCTGACAGTCAGACGTTCTCGGCCGCGAGCGTCGTCACGAGCCAGTCGCGGAAGATCCGCACCTGTTTCAGCTGCAGCGCCCGCGGGCGGCAGACGAACCAATAGCTGTACGGGCTCACCACCTCGATATCGAACAGCCGGACGAGGCGCGGGTCGGCCGCGTCCTGAAAATGGCTTTCGTGCATGAAGGCGACGCCGAGCCCCTGTGCCGCCGCCTCCAGCATCAGCGCGCCCGAATCGAAATGGTCGACCGCCAGCGGCTCGATATCGTGGAGCCCCGCCGCCTGGCGCCAGGCGGTGAAGGTGTCGGGCATCTCGCGATGGACGAGCGCGGTCAGCGTCGCGAGCTGCTGCGGCCGGACGATCGGGTCGGCGCGATCCACCAAGGTGCGGCTGCCGATGACATAGACGCTGTTGCGGTCGAGCCGGCGGGCATAGAGGCTGGGGTCGATATCGCGGGCGAGCGCAATGACCGCATCGAGCCCCTCGCCGAGCCGGGCGATGCCGTGGGCGCCGGTATCGATGTCGAGATGGATTTCCGGGTGCGCGCTGCGCAACTCGCCCAGCCGCGGGAACAGCCGCTGCGAGGCGAACAGCGGGAGCACGCCGAGGCGCAGGCGCAGCACGTCGACCGCGCTGGTCATCGATTCGACCGCGTCGGACAATTGATCGAGCAGCGGCGCGATCTGCGCCAGCAGCCGTTCGCCATCGCCGTTCAACACCATCGCCTGATGCCGCCGGTCGAACAGGGGGCGGCCAAGGAAGCGTTCGAGCGTCTGGATCCGGCGGCTCAAGGCAGGATTGGACAGCGCCAGTTCCTGCGCGGCGGCCTTGATCGAGCCCAGCCGTGCCACGGCCACAAAGGCCTCGATCGCAGTCAGCGGCGGCAAACGGCGCATGGACTGATCATTCCCCTATATCCGGCCATCATGAGACCGGCCCGGTGCCGGAACAAGCGGCACGAGTGACGATTGCAGGTTTTGCATTCATCATTCGTTTCTTCGCACTTGCACAAAAGACACCCCGACGGCAATTAGGGCGGGCCTTTCAGGCATCCTCTCCTAAAAACTTTCATGGGCTGGTCTTCGGACCGGCCCTTTTTTTGTGCCTGTCGCGCGCGCGCGGGCACGTCGTCGGACCCGAAGCGTTACGATCACGGGTGGCACCCCTCTAAAAACGCGGGCGCGCTTCCATATCTATCGTCGCCTAGCCCGGAGGAGAAGTGCATTGGCGGACGTCGAGACACAGGCGCAAAAGCTGCAGGTCGCGAATTCGAGGCCGGAGGACAGCGGCCGGGGCATCGCCCACCTGCCGCGTGCGTTCATGGCATCGCTGGGCCTGACGGAAGGCGATGTGATCGAGATCGTCGGCAAGAAAACGACTCCGGCGCGCGCGGTTGGGCCCTATTCTGAGGACGAGGGGCTGGCGATCGTCCGGATCGACGGCCTGCAGCGCGCCAATGCCGGCGTCGGCTCGGGCGATTTCGTGGAAGTGCGCAAGGCCGAATCGAACCCCGCGACGCGGGTGGTGTTCGCGCCGGCGGCGCAGAATTTGCGGCTGCAGGGATCGACGGTGGCGCTGAAGCGCACCTTCATCGGCCGGCCGCTGGCGCAGGGCGACGTGGTGGCGACCGCAGGGCATCAGCGCGTGGCGAACATGCCGCCGGGCATGCAGCAGTTCGTCAACGCGCCGGCCTATGCGCTGCAGGAGATCCGCCTGGTCGTCGTCTCCGCGGCGCCCAAGGGCATCGTCCACATCGACGAGAATACCGAGGTCGAGCTTCGGCCCGAATATGAGGAGCCGAACGAGGCGCGGCGTGCCGACGTCACCTATGACGATATCGGCGGCATGGCGGCGACGATCGACCAGCTGCGCGAGATGGTGGAGCTGCCGCTGCGTTACCCGGAGCTGTTCCAGCGGCTGGGCGTCGATCCGCCCAAGGGCGTGCTGCTCCATGGCCCGCCCGGCACCGGCAAGACGCGGCTGGCGCGCGCCGTCGCCAACGAGAGCGACGCGCAATTCTTCCTGATCAACGGCCCCGAAATCATGGGCTCCGCCTATGGCGAGAGCGAGGGGCGGCTGCGGCAGGTGTTCGAGGAGGCGTCCAAGTCAGCGCCGTCGATCGTGTTCATCGACGAGATCGATTCGATCGCGCCCAAGCGCGGACAGGTATCGGGCGAGGCGGAGAAGCGCGTCGTCGCGCAGTTGCTGACGCTGATGGACGGGCTGGAGGCGCGGGCGAACCTGGTCGTCATTGCCGCCACCAACCGGCCGGAGGCGCTGGACGAGGCGCTGCGTCGGCCGGGGCGGTTCGATCGCGAGATCGTGGTCGGCGTGCCGGACGAGCGCGGGCGGCGCGAGATTCTGGGCATCCACACCCGCGGCATGCCGCTGGGCGACAAGGTCGACCTGGGTGAGCTGGCGCGCACGACGTTTGGCTTCGTCGGTGCGGACCTTGCCGCGCTGACCCGCGAGGCCGCGATCGAGGCGGTGCGCCGGATCATGCCGCGGCTGAACCTGGAGGAGCGGACCATCCCGCCCGAGGTGCTCGACACGCTGGCAGTGACTCGCGAGGATTTCATGGAGGCGCTGAAGCGCGTCCAGCCGAGCGCGATGCGCGAAGTGATGGTGCAGGCACCCACGGTGCGCTGGGATGATGTCGGCGGGCTGGACGATGCCCAGATGCGCCTGAAGGAAGGCGTCGAGCTGCCGCTGAAGGACCCGGATGCGTTCCGGCGCCTCGGCATCCGGCCGGCCAAGGGCTTCCTGCTCTATGGCCCGCCGGGCACCGGCAAGACTCTGCTGGCGAAGGCGGTGGCGCGCGAGGCGGAGGCGAATTTCATCGCCACCAAATCGAGCGACCTCTTGAGCAAATGGTATGGCGAGAGCGAGCAGCAGATCGCCCGCCTGTTCCAGCGCGCGCGGCAAGTGGCGCCGACGGTGATCTTCATCGACGAGCTCGACAGCCTGGTGCCCGCGCGTGGCGGCGGGCTGGGTGAGCCGCAAGTGACCGAGCGGGTGGTGAACACCATCCTCGCCGAGATGGACGGGCTGGAAGAATTGCAGTCGGTGGTGGTGATCGGCGCGACCAACCGGCCCAATCTGGTCGATCCGGCGCTGCTGCGGCCCGGGCGGTTCGACGAGCTGATCTATGTCGGCGTGCCGGACGAGGCCGGGCGGCGGCGGATCCTTGGCATCCAGACCGCCAAGATGCCGCTGGCGCATGACGTCGATCTCGACGTGGTGGCGCGGCGGACCGAGCGGTTCACCGGCGCCGACCTTGGCGACGTGGTGCGCCGCGCGGGCCTGATCGCGCTTCGCCGGTCGCTGGGTGCGCGCGAGGTCTACATGGGTGACTTCGAGGCAGCGCTGGGCGAATCGCGTGCCAGCGTGACCGACGAGATGGAGCGCGATTACCAGCAGATCGCGTCCCGGCTGAAGCAGGACGCGGCATCGATCCAGCCGATCGGCTTCATCTCCCCGGGGCAGCTCAGCCCACGCGGCGACCGCCGCGACTGAACGCAAGAAGGGGAGGGCAATGCCCTCCCCTTCATGGCGTTTGTGCCGATGGGATCAGGCGGCGGCAGCTTCGGCCGCTGCTTCGCGATCCAGCTGGGCGCGGCTCTTGCGCTCGGCCGCGGTCTTGAGCTGGCCGCAGGCGGCGTCAATGTCGCGGCCGCGCGGGGTGCGCACAGGCGCGGAAATGCCCGCTTCGAAGATGATGTTCGAGAAGGCGCGAATCCGCTCCGGCGTCGAACATTCATAGGCGGTGCCCGGCCAGGGATTGAACGGGATCAGATTGACCTTTGCCGGCAGGCGATAGTGGCGCAGCAGGCGCACCAGTTCACGCGCGTCATCGTCCGAATCGTTCTTGTCCTTCAGCATCACATATTCGAACGTGATGCGGCGGGCATTGTTGGCGCCGGGGTAGTCGGCGCACGCCTGGAGCAGTTCCTCGATGCCGTATTTGCGGTTGAGCGGCACGATCTCGTCCCGCACCGGTTTCGTCACGGCGTGGAGCGACACGGCGAGGTTGACGCCAATCTCCGCCCCCGCGCGCGCCATCATCGGCACGACGCCCGAGGTGGAAAGGGTGATACGACGCTTAGACAGGGCAAGGCCGTCGCCGTCCATCACCACCGAGAGCGCGTCGCGCACATTGTCGAAATTGTAGAGCGGCTCCCCCATGCCCATCATCACGATGTTGGTGAGCATGCGGCCTTCCGGCTGGCTGGGCCATTCGCCAAGGCCATCGCGCGCCAGCATGACCTGACCGACGATCTCGCCCGCAGTGAGGTTGCGCACGAGCTTCATCGTGCCGGTGTGGCAGAAGGTGCAGTTGAGCGTGCAGCCGACCTGGCTGGACACGCACAGCGTCCCGCGGTCCGCATCGGGGATGAAGACCATTTCGAAATCCTGGCCGTCGTCCGAACGCAGCAGCCACTTGCGCGTGCCGTCCGACGACACCTGCGCCTCGACCACCTGCGGGCGGCCGATGACGAAGCGTTCGGTGAGCCACGGATGCTGCGCCTTGGCGATGTCGGTCATCGCGGTAAATTCTGTCGCGCCGCGATTGTAGATCCAGTGCCAGATCTGCTTGGCGCGCAGCTTTGCCTGACGCGGCTCAAGCCCGGCGGCGGCGAGCGTTTCGCGCAATTCGTCCTTGGACAGGCCGACAAGGTCAATGCGGCCATCGGCGCGCGGGGTGACCGCACGGGCAACGGGCACGGGATCGAAGTGCCCCGGGATGGGCATGGGCGCGGCCGACACTGTCTGCATCGCGCGCATATAGCGCAGGACAGGGGGAATTTCCAGCACGGCCGCCGGACAGCGGCGCCTATCCGGCGCAGCCCAGCGTCGCGGCGTCGATGGCGGTGGCGGCGCCGCCCAGCGCATAACTGTCAGCAAAGGGGCGGCCGGCGCGGTTGAGCGTCGAGACGCTCATGCTGCGCGCGCCGCGCATCGCCGCGACGATCGCGCGGTCGGTGGCGGCGTCGGGCGACCACACGGCGCGATCGTTGCCGGTCAGCACGAAGCGCCGCTCACCGATCGCCAGCGTGACCGGCGCTGCCGCATCGCGCGGGCGCGACAGGCGGACGTAGAGCGCGGGGCGGCGGCTGGTGCCGAAGCGCGCGGCGATGCTGGCGAAAGCGCCGCTGCCCGAGCGCACGGGAGAGGTGATCGCGTAACAGCGCGGCGGCGACCCGGTGCGAAACGCGCCCCACGCGTCGTGCACGCCGATCGCCGTCGGCTCCCCGGCGAGCAGGAGCGCGGCGACGAGGATCATGCTCACAGGACCACGCGGCCAGGATCAGGCCGGGGCGTGGCCGGTGCCCAGATGCACCACCGTCTCGCGGCCGCGCTCGATCATCGTCACCGTGCCCTGTGGGTGGCCGGGCAGCACCGGCGCGCCGCACGGATCGATCGGCGCACCCGTCATCACCCCGCGCATCACGCGGCTGGAGATTCCATGCATGATGACCAGCCGATCGCCATCGTCGTCAGCGGTATCGGCGAGCCAGCCGCCGACCCGCGTCGCAATCGCCTCATAGCGCTCGCCGTCGGGGGCGCAGCGCAGCAGCCCACGTTCGTCGATTACCGGGCCGACTTCATCGACGACATCGGCGTAATAACGGCCACCCCATGCGCCCATGCCGATTTCGATCAGCCGGTCGTCGTGGCGCGCATCGTGCCAGTCGAGTTCGAGATGCTCGGCAATGATCGCCAGCGTCTGCAGCGCGCGACCCGTCGAGGAGGCCCACATGGTCAGCTTCGGCCTGGCGCCGAGATGCGCACGCAGCGCGCGGCCCATCTCCTCCGCCTGAGCGAAGCCGGCGCGGGTGAGGGGGGTGTGCGGGGCATCCCCCTGCAGCCGGCGCGCGGCGTTGAAGACGGTTTCGCCGTGACGGGCGACGAAATCGCGGCCACGCCGCTGGGTGGGATCGATTGCCATGGCGCTGCTTTTGGTCGGACGGGACGCGAAAGCAACGATTTTTGCCGATCGGGCGCGCGCGAAAACAGTCAAACCGGTCGTCAAGACGTCGCGTGTCCGAGCGAGGTTCCAACGAAACAAACGGCTTGTCGCGGATAGGTCGGCAGGATCGTTGTTCAAGCCCCTGTGGCGCAAAAACAACGAAAATCCTTGTTTATCTGAGGTTCATGCAACGGCCCGCGAAATTCATCATTTGACCGTCACCCGCCCACGCTTGTGGGACGGAAACGCAAATGGAGTTGTTTATGCGTAAGCTTATCCTGGCGACGCTCGCCGCCACCACCGCTGCCGTTGCTGTTCCGGCTGCTGCGCAGGACGCCGGCCCGTTCACCGGCCCGCGCGCCGGCGTGATCCTGGGCTATGACGCGCTGCGCCCCGGCGACACGCAGGATTCTCTGATCCGTGGCGATCAGGGCAGCGACGGTTTCCTGTACGGTGGCGACATCGGCTATGACGTGGCGTTCAACAACCTGGTGGTTGGCGCCGAGGCCGAAATCACCGGTTCGACCGGCAAGGTGACCAACGATCCGCGCAACCCGAACGATTTCGGCTATGGCCGCGTGAAGGCTGGCCGTGACCTGTACATCGGTGGCCGTATCGGCGTGATCGCCGCCCCGACCACGCTGATCTACGGCAAGGTCGGCTACACCAACGCCCGCCTCGACCTGACCCGCGACGACACCACGACGGTGACCGGCCGCAACTTCAACCTCGACGGTTTCCGTCTGGGTGCCGGTGTCGAGCAGTCGCTCTCGCCGAACACCTACGCCAAGCTCGAGTATCGCTACTCGAACTACGGCGAGGCGAAGCTGCGTTACCCGAACGGCGCGACGACCGGCACGTTCGGCGTTGACACCGACCGTCACCAGGTGGCGGCCGGCCTCGGCTTCCGCTTCTGATGCGGACGGGCGCGGCCGCTGGCCGCGCCCGACAGGCGGTGGATGTGAACAATCCACCGAAAAGAGGGCCGGGGCGCTTGCTCCGGCCCTTTCTGTTTGGCTAGGAAACGGGCGAGTTGCCCCTGGTCGAATCCGGCGGGCCGGGGGATCAAGTGATGAAGGCGACGATCGAACGCGCAACGCTCCTGAAGGGGCTGAGCCATGTCCAGTCCGTGGTGGAACGCCGCAACACCATTCCGATTCTGTCCAACGTGCTGATCGAAGCGACGGTCGAGGGTGCGCTGCGCCTGATGGCGACCGACCTCGACCTGCAGATCAACGAGAGTGTCGCGGCATCCGTGGAACAGCCGGGCGCGACCACCGTGTCGGCGCACACGCTGTTCGACATTGCGCGCAAGCTGCCCGAGGGCGCGCAGGTGTCGCTGAGCGCCGCCGACGGCCGGATGACGATCGTCGCCGGGCGGGCGCGATTCTCGCTCGCGACGCTGCCGCGGGACGATTTTCCGGTGATCGCCGAGGGCGAGCTGCCGACCCAGTTCGAGATGCCAGCTGAGGCGCTGAAGCAGATCATCGACAAGACGCGATTTGCGATCTCGACCGAGGAAACGCGTTATTATCTGAACGGCATCTTCCTCCACGTGTCGGAGGATGGCGGATCGCAGCCGGTGCTGAAGGCTGCCGCGACCGATGGCCATCGCCTGGCGCGCGTCACGTTGCCGCGGCCCGAGGGCGCGGAGAACATGCCGGATGTGATCGTGCCGCGGAAGTGCGTGGCGGAGTTGCGCAAGCTGCTCGATGAGGTGGACGGTTCGGTCGGCGTCTCGCTGAGCGGCACCAAGATCCGGTTCGACCTGGGTCAGGCGATCCTGACGTCCAAGCTGATCGATGGTACCTTCCCGGATTACAGCCGCGTCATCCCGACCGGCAACGACAAGATCCTGAAGCTCGACCCGTCGGCGTTCATGGAGGGCGTGGATCGCGTGTCGACCATCGCCACCGAGAAGACCCGCGCGGTGAAGATGGCGCTGGATCGCGACAAGATCACGCTGTCGGTGACGAGCCCGGAGAATGGCACCGCAGCCGAGGAAGTGCCCGGCGAATATGTCGCCGCACCGTTCGAGATCGGCTTCAACAGCCGGTATCTGATGGACATCCTGGGCCAGATCGATGGCGACGTGGTCGAGGTGCACCTGGCCGATGCGGCGGCGCCGACGCTGATCCGCGAGAATGACAAGGCGCCGGCGCTGTACGTGCTGATGCCGATGCGGGTCTGAGCAGCGAGCGAGAATGGTGCCGGGGTGATGAGCCCCGGTGCCGACCTTAGGCGTTTCCGATCAGGCTGTTTCGATGAGGCGGTCGGCCTGCGCCCGGGCCTCGTCTGTGATGGTCGCGCCGGACAGCATCCGGGCGATTTCCTCGCGCCGTTCCGAATTGTCGAGCTGACGCACGCCGGTGCGCGTGACGATGCCGTCATTGCGCTTCGCGATCAGCAGATGCGCGGCACCGCGGGCGGCGACCTGTGGCGAGTGGGTGACCACCAGCAGCTGCGCCTGCGTGGCGAGGCGATGCAGCCGCTCCCCGATCGCCGAGGCGACCGCGCCACCGACGCCGCGATCGATTTCGTCAAAGATCATCGTTGCCGCGCCGCCTTCTTCCGCGAGCGCGACCTTCAGCGCGAGGATGAAGCGCGACAGTTCGCCGCCGGACGCGATCTTGATCAGTGCGCCGAAGGGCGCGCCGGGATTGGTCGCGATCTCGAACTCGACCCGATCCTGGCCGGCCGGGCCCCAGAGATCCTCGGGCAGCGGCGCGATGGTGGTGCGGAAACGCGCGGCATCGAGCTTGAGCGGGGGAAGCTCGCCAGCGACCGCGACGTCGAGCCGCTCGGCGGCGGCCGCGCGTGCCGTGGACAGGGACGCGGCGGCGGCGAGATAGAGGTCGCGCGCCGCCCGCGCGCGCTGCTCCAGTGCGGCGATGCCTTCCTCACCCGCCTCGAGCCGGTCGCGGCGCTCGCGCAATTCATCGGCCAAAGCGGCGAGATCATCGGGCTGTACGCGGTGCTTGCGGGCCATGCCGCGCAGGTCGAACAGCCGCGCCTCGTCCTGTTCGAGGTCGCGGGGGTCGAACGCCAGCGCGCGGCTGGCCTCGCTCACCTGATCGCCGGCGTTGCCCGTTTCCACCATCGCACGGTCGAGCGCGGCCAGCGCCTCGGTCAGCGCCGGATGGTCGGGGGCGATGCGGTCGAGGATGCGCGCTGCCTGGCGCATCCTGGCCAGTGCGCCGTCCGAGCCGTCGAGCGCGTCGACGAGCGCGTTCAGATCCTCGGCGATCTTTTCCGACCGTTGCATGATGCGCCGGCGCTCGGCGAGCGTTTCCTCCTCGCCGGGCTCGGGCGCGAGCGAATCGAGTTCGGTGACGGCGTGGTCGAGCCACTCGCGATCGCGGGCGGCAGTCTCGATTTCGTCCCGCGCCGACGCCAGCGACGCTTCGGCGGCGCGCCAGTCGTGCCAGGCGGCAGCGACGCCTGCGGTGTCGAGTCGCGCGAAGGTATCGAGAAGCGCACGGTGGCCGCGCGGGTTGAGCAGGCCGCGATCGTCGTGCTGGCCGTGGATCTCGACTAGCCGGCTGCCGAGTTCGCGCAGGAGCGCAGCCGAGGCGGGCTGATTGTTGACGAACCCGCGGCTGCCGCCGTCCGCCTTCACCACCCGGCGGATGATCAGCGGTTCGCTATCCTCCGCCTCCAGCCCGTTGTCGTCGAGCAGCGCGGCGATGCCGGCGGGCGGATCGAAGGTGGCGGTGACGCTGGCCTGCGCCGCGCCGTGCCGCACGAGTCCGCTGTCGCCGCGTGCGCCGAGCGCCAGGCCGAGCGCGTCGAGCAGGATCGACTTGCCCGCGCCGGTTTCACCGGTGAGCACGCCAAGCCCGGGGCCGAAATCGAGGTCAAGCGCCTCGATCAGGACCACATCGCGAATCGAGAGCGCCGTCAGCATGAAGGGCCCAACGCCCGAACGGCCGGGCGGTGCATCAGCGGTGCTGCGCTCACTGGTCCTGCGGCGGCGGGACGTCCGCTGGAGCGGGGGGCGTGCCCGGCTGCACGCCGGTCGGCGTCGCGGTGGACGGGGCGTTGCCACCCGGCGTCGCGCCGGCACCGCCGCTGGTGGTCGCCGGCGTCGGGGCGCCCGGCGCCTCGGCACGCGGCGTGGGCGTTTCCTCGACCGGCAGCACCTCCACCTCCTTGCGGATCGGCGCCTCGGGCGCGGGGACGGTCGCCTGGGGAATGATCTGCTCGCCCGGAGCGAGCGGACGGATCGGCGTGGTCGGGTTCTCGCCCAGCAGATCGTAGGCGCGCTTGTACCACCAGGTTTCGGGATAATTGGCGCCGAGCACCGCCGCGGCGCGCTTTGCCTCCTCGCGCACGCCGAGCGCCAGATAGGTCTCGGTCAGGCGCATCAGCGCCTCCGGCGTGTGGGTGGTGGTCTGATAATCGTCGATCACCTTGCGGAAGCGCAGCGTCGCCGCCAGCCACTGGCCACGCCGTTCGTAGAAACGGCCGATCTCCATTTCCTTGCCGGCGAGGTGATCACGCACGAGGTCCATCTTCAGCCGGGCATCGGCCGCATAGCGGCTGTTGGGATAGCGGCGGGTGAGCTCGCCCAGCGCATCCTGCGCCTGCGCGGTGATCTTCTGATCGCGCGTGACGTCGTTGATCTGCTCATAATAGCTGATCGCGATGAGGTAATAAGCATACGGGGCGTCGCGATTGCCCGGGTGGACCGACAGGAAGCGCTGCGCGCCCTGGATCGCCTCCGTGTAATTTTTCGCCAGATAGTTGCTGAACGCGCCCATCAGCTGCGCCCGGCGGGCCCAGACCGAATAAGGGTGCTGGCGCTCCACCTCGTCGAACAGAGCCGCCGCCAATTTGTACTGGCCCTGGTCCAGCTTTTGCCGGGCCGCGGTGTACAAGGTGCCCACGTCGCGCGCGACGTACGGGAGATCGCCGCCGGCGCGATTACGCGCACAACCTGCGATCGGCAGTGCCATCGCCGCAAGGAGCAGGGCGACGAGCGGACGGGACGGGAGTTTACGCATCGTTGTGGCCTTTAGCGCAGGGCCGCGCACGCGAACAATGCTGAAACGTCGTGAATGAAACGCATTGAGGGCGGCGGCGTTCGGCGGATAGGACTAAGCCTTATCATTATGGGACCTCATATGACTGCAACCTTGCTGGCCACCAAGCGGGTCGAGAAGCCGTGGGGGCGGCATAGGCTGTACCCGGGATTTCCCGATCCGGCCCCCGGCGGTGAACCGATCGGCGAGGTGTGGTTCCAGTCGCCGCATCCCGAAGAGCCGGAACTGCTGATCAAATATCTGTTCACCAGCGAGAAGCTGTCGGTGCAGGATCACCCGTCGGACGAGGAGGCGCAGAAGCGCGGCCTGCCGCGCGGCAAGGACGAATGCTGGCTGATCCTGGATGCCGAGCCTGATTCGACGATCGCGATCGGGCCGAAGCAGCCGATGACCGCGGACGAATTGCGCCAGAGCGCGCTGGACGGGTCGATCGAGGACAAGCTCGACTGGAAGCCGGTGAAGGCGGGCGACTTCTATTATTCGCATTCCGGCGTGGTCCACGCGATCGGCGCTGGACTGACGCTGATCGAGGTGCAGCAGAATTCCGACACGACCTATCGCCTGTACGATTATGGCCGACCGCGTGAATTGCATCTGGATGACGGCATCGCGGTCGCCGACCTGCAGCCCTATGTCGCGCCGCCGCGGCCGGGCGAGATTGCGCCGGGGCGAACGATCCTGGTCGAAGGGCCCAAGTTCGTGCTGGAACGCTGGGGCGGCGGCAAGCGCGAGATCGACCTTCCTGAGGGCAAGAGCGGGTGGCTGGTGCCGATCCGCGGCGAGGGTGTGGTTGGCGGCGTTGCCTGGCGCGCGGGCGAGTGCGTGATGGTGACGGGTCCCGAGCTGCTCCATGCGTCGGAGGATGCCGACCTGCTGTTCGCCTATACGGGTACCAGCCGAATCTGATTCGCGGGGGGCCGCGCGGTCCGTCGCGGCAACACGGCCCCTCGACAAGCAGGGCATGCGCGGCAAAGAGCCGCGCGTGCCTGATCTTGCCATTATTGCCCTTGTCACCGGTGCCGGATTCCTGGGCGGCGCCATGAATGCGCTCGCCGGCGGCGGATCGTTCGCGACCATGCCGGCGCTGCTTGCCATCGGGCTGCCGGCGAACATCGCCAATTCGACCTCCAATTTTGCTGTCCTGCCGGGCGCGGCGATGAGCAGCTGGTCGTTCCGGCATGAGCGCACGCCGCTGGGCGGCGTCGACCTGCGCGTGCTCGGCTGGGTGACATTCGTCGCGGGGCTGGTCGGCAGCATGTTGCTGGTGCTGACGCCGGCGACGACGTTCGACGTGATCGTGCCCTGGCTGGTTCTGTATGCCTTCGTCGTGCTGGCGATCGGCAAGCGCGCGTCGGTGTGGCTGGCGCAGCGAGTGACGATCGGCGGCCGCACGCTGATCGCGGCGCAGGCGCTGCTGGGCATTTATGGCGGCTATTTCGGCGGCGGCGTCGGGCTGATGATGACCGCGACCTATGGCCTGCTCGCCGGGATGGACCCGCGGGCCATGTTCGCGCCGCGCACGCTGATGCTGGCGGTGGCCAATGCCGCGGCGGCGATCGTTTTTGTCGCGACTGGGATGATCCACTGGGGATCCGCGGTGCCGATGCTGATCGGGGCGCTGGTCGGCGGCTGGGCTGGGGCGGTGATCGGCAAGATGCTGCCCGGGGCGGTGATCCGGTGGTGGACGCTGCTGCTGTCGGGCGCGACGACGATCGTTTTTTTCTGGCGCGCCTACGGCTGATTTCGGCGGCGGCGCGGCCGCCTTCCGGCGACAATCGGCCACGGATGGACGCCGCGCGGAATGATGGTAGCCTGCGGCCGATGAGCGCCGTTTTCCGCCACCGTCTCGCCACCCGATTGTGGCATTGGATCAATGCGGTTGCGATTTTCGTGCTGATCGGATCGGGGCTGGGCATCTCCAACGCGCATCCGCGATTGTACTGGGGGCGCTATGGCGCGAACTTCGATGCGGCGTGGCTGGAGCTGCCGCGCTTTCCCGCCTGGCTGACGATCCCGGCGAACTACAATCTGGCGCTGTCGCGGCGCTGGCATCTGTTCTTTGCGCTGGTGCTGGGCTTTGGCCTGCTGGCCTATATGATCGTCAGCCTGCTGAACCGGCATTTCGCCCGGGACCTGCGGGTGCGGCGGCGCGACTTGTCGCCGCAAAACCTGGCCGCGGACGTGCGCGAGCATCTGGCGCTGCGTTTCCATGATCCGGCCGATTCGACCGCGTATAATATCTTTCAGAAGCTGTCGTACGTGACGGTCGTGTTCGTGCTGTTGCCGCTGGTGATTTTTAGCGGGATCGCGCTGTCGCCGATGATGAACGCCGGCTTCCCCTGGATGCTCGACCTGTTCGGCGGGCGGCAGTCGGCGCGGTCGATTCATTTCCTGTGCATGGTGGGGCTGAGCGTGTTCATCGTCGGCCATCTGGCGCTGGTGATCCTCGCCGGGCCGGTGAACGAGGTGCGCGCGATGATCACCGGCTGGTGGCGCGTGCCAGAGGAGCCGCGGCCATGATCGTCGGACGACGCGGCCTGATCGCCGGCGGCGTGGCTGGGGGCGCGGCGATGCTGGCGGGGTGCGACAGGGTGCTCGAGCATCCCACCGCGCGCCGCATCCTGTTCATGGGAGAGGACATGCAGCGCGGACTGCAGCGCGCGCTGGTTGACCGCAACGCATTGGCGCCCGAATTCACGACCGAGCAAAGATCGCCCTTCTTCCGGCCCAACGGCACACGTGACCCGGGAACGCCCGAATATAATGCGCTGCGCGAGGGCCGGTTCGCCGACTGGCGATTGCAGGTCGATGGGCTGGTGGCACGGCCGCTGTCGCTGGCGCTGACCGACCTTGCCGCCTTTCCGCAGCGCGCGCAGATCACGCGGCACGATTGCGTCGAGGGGTGGAGCGCGATTGCCAAATGGCAGGGGCCGAAGCTGGGCGATGTGCTGAAGGCGGCGGGGATGCGCGACGGCGCGCGCTACATCGTGTTCACCTGCGCCGACATGTATGGCGGGGCGCCTTATTATGAGTCGATCGATCTGGTGGACGCGTTTCACCCGCAGACGATCCTGGCCTGGGCGCTGAACGACCGCTTCCTGCCGGTGATGAACGGGGCGCCGTGCCGCCTCAGGGTCGAGCGGCAACTGGGCTACAAGCATGCCAAATATCTGATGCGTGCCACCGCGGTCGCCAGCCTGGCCGGGATCGGCAAGGGCAGGGGCGGCTATTGGGAGGATAATGTCGACTATGACTGGTATGCCGGGATCTGACGGGTAGGTACGTACTGGTAACGATCGGACGAGGCGGCTAGCAGGTGGCCCATGGCGCTGATCGATCTGTTTCTCTCGCGCGCGGTGACACGCGGTACCCTGACCCTCCATCGTCCCGATGTCGCGACCAAGACCTTCGGCACGTCCGAAGCCGGCTTCCCCGATGTGGTGATCCGCTTCACCGACAAGAATGTCGGCCGCTCGATCGTGTCCGACCCCGGGCTGGGCGCGGCGGAGGCGTTCATGGATGGCCGGCTGGTGATCGAGCAGGGCGACATTCGCGCGCTGGTCGAGCTGCTGACCTCCAACGATCCGTGGGAGGACGGGCGGTCGGCGCTGGCGGCGAGCCCATTGCGTCGCGCCGTCGCGGCGGCGGCGCATCGCTTCGGCCGGATCAACATGGAGCGCGCGTCCAAGCGCAACGTGGCGCATCATTACGACCTGTCGGATCGCCTCTACGACCTCTTCCTCGACGCCGACCGGCAGTACAGCTGCGCCTATTTCACCGACCTGGCGAACAGCCTGGAGCAGGCGCAGGCCGACAAGAAGGCGCATATCGCCGCCAAGCTGGCGCTGAAGCCGGGGATGCGCGTGCTCGACATCGGCTGCGGCTGGGGCGGGATGGCGCTGTACCTGCACCAGAAGACCGGCGCCGAGGTGCTGGGCGTGACGCTGTCGGAAGAACAGCTGAAGGTCGCGCGCCGCCGTGCCGAGGAAGCGGGCGTTGCCGACAAGGTACGGTTCGAGCTGATCGATTATCGCCACGTGACCGGGCAGTTCGACCGGATCGTATCGGTCGGCATGTTCGAGCATGTCGGCGTGAAACATTATCGCGCCTTCTTCGGGAAATGCCGCGAACTGCTGACCGAGGATGGCGTGATGCTGATGCACACGATCGGGCGGCTGGGCGGCCCGGGCGTGACCGACCAGTTCACGCTGAAATACATCTTCCCCGGCGGCTACAACCCGGCGCTGAGCGAGATCGTTCGCGGTTACGAGGGGATGCGGCTGTTCCCGACCGATATCGAGGTGCTGCGCGTCCATTATTCCTGGACGCTGGACCATTGGTACGATCGCACGGTGGCGGCGAAGGACGAGATCGTCGCGCTGTATGACGAGAAGTTCTTCCGCATGTGGACCTTCTACCTCGCCGGGGCAGCGGCGGCGTTCCGGCATGGCGGCCTGTGCAATTACCAGGTGCAGCTGACGCGCGGGCGATTCTCCGTGCCGGTGACGCGCGACTATATCTATGAGGAAGAGCGGCGCCTGCGCGCCGAATGACGGCCATGCCGGGCGGGGCCCGGCATGGCGTGTCCGATCAGCCGCCGCCGTGGAGGTTGATCTTCTGCCCGTTGGCATATTCGCCATCGGCCGAGACGAAATAGGCGACCGCCGCGGCGACATCCGCCGGGGTGGAGACGCGGCCGAAGGGCGATTGCGCGGCGAGATCGTGGATGTCCGCGACGCCGCGGGTCGCCTTCGCCAGCCGTTCGCCCATGTCAGTGACGGTGAGGCCCGGGGCGACGATGTTGGTGCGGATGTTGTTGCCGCGCTCCTCCTTCGACAGCACCAGCGCGAGCGCCTCGGCCGCGGCCTTGCCCATCGAATAGGGCGCGCCGTTGGGGGCGTGGTAGAGCGTCGCGACGCTGGAGATCATGATGATGTCGCCGCGACCCTTCTCCTTGGCGCGTTCGCGCATCGAGGGGAGGACCAGCTTCGACATGTAGTGCGGCGCGAAGCAGTGCGTGCGCATGACGCGTTCGAACTCGGCCGGGTCGGTATCGGCGACGCTCTGGCCGCGGCTGGCGATGCCGGCGTTGTTGACGAGAATGTCGATCCCGCCGAAGTCGGCGACGACCGCGTCGACCAGCTTCTCGCAATCCTCGAACCGGTCGACCGAGCCGGCATAGGCCTTGGCGCGGCGGCCGAGGCCCTCGATCTCGCGCACGACTTCCTCGGCGGCCTCGGCGTCGCGGCGGTAGTTCACCGCGACGTCGGCGCCGTCCCGCGCCAGTCGCAGCGCGATCTCGCGCCCGATGCCGCGGCCCCCGCCGGTTACCAGTGCGACGCGTCCTTCCAATCCCCTCTCGCTCTTGGCACTCATGCAGCCTGCTCCTTCTTCTTGGTATAATCCGGGCGGCGCTTCTCGAAGAACGCCTTGATCCCTTCGCCGAAATCGGGGGAGGTCGCGCACAGGATCTGGTTGCGGTCCTCCATCGCCACCGCCGCTTCGAGGCTGGGCGCGTCGATCGACATGCGCAGGCATTCCTTGGTGAGGCGAAGGCCCATCGGCGAGGTGGTGAGCATCTGTTCGATCAGCGGCGCGGCCGCTTCCTCCATCTGATCATCGGGCACGACGCGGCTGACGAGGCCGGTGGCAAGCGCGCGATCGGCGGTGATGAAATTACCGGTGAGCATGAATTCGGCCGCCACGCTCGCGCCGACCAGGCGGGGGAGGAAGTAGCTGACGCCGATGTCGCAGGCGGAAAGGCCGATGCGGATGAAGGCGGCGTTCATGCGGACGGATTCGCCGGCGATGCGGATGTCCGACGCGAGCGCCATGGCGAAGCCGCCACCGCAGGCGGGCCCATGGACGAGGCTGATGATCGGTTGCGGACAATAGCGCATCTTCATCACGATCTCGGCGATCGAGCGCTGGTGCGCGAGGCGATCGATCGTGTCGAATTCGGAACGGCCGCCCTCCTGCAGATCGAGGCCGGCGCAATAGGCGCGGCCGGCGCCCTTCAGCACGACGACGCGGCAGTCGCGATCCTTGTGGAGCGCGCCGAAATAATGGTTCAGTTCCTCGACATGGCGATCGTTGAGCGCGTTCAGGACGTGCGGACGGTTCATCGTCACCCAGTCGACTTCGCCCCGGCGCTCGACCGAGATCATCTCATATTCCACGATGCCTCTCCCACACATGCTTGTTGCGATGCTTGTTGACGGCGCACTCTACATAACTAAAGTTATCCTGCAATCGCGGACGGCCAATGGGGCCGCCGCCAGGAGTTTAGGGGAGAGGGGCGTGAAGCTCGGACCGGATATTGCTGCCGTCATCACCGGGGGTGCCTCGGGACTGGGGCTGGCCACCGCCAAGGCGTTGCGCGCGCAGGGCGTGAAGGTCGCGCTGTTCGACAAGAATGCCGAGATCGGTCCGGGCGTCGCGGAGGAGATCGGCGCGGTGTTCTGCGAAGTCGATGTGATGGACCAGGCATCGGTCGACGCCGGCTTTGCCAAGGCGCGCGCTGCCAATGGCCAGGAGCGTGCGCTGGTGAATTGCGCGGGCGGCGGCTTCGGCGGGCCGAACAAGACGGTGGCGCGGTCGAAGGAGGACGGATCGATCGTCCCTTATCCGATCGAGAATTTCCAGAAGACGCTGGAATTGAACCTGGTCGGATCGTTCCGCTGCATCGTCGGGTCGGTGGCCGGGATGATGACGCTGGACCCGACCGAGGACGGGGATCGCGGCGCGATCGTCAACACCGCCAGCGTCGCGGGCGAGGAAGGGCAGATCGGGCAGGTGGCCTATGCCTCCGCCAAGGCGGGCGTGATCGGCATGACGCTGAACGTCGCGCGCGACCTGTCGGCCGAGGGCATCCGCTGCAACACGATCCTGCCGGGCATTTTCGACACGCCGCTGCTGGCGCGCGCGAAGCCGCAGGTGAAGGCGGCGCTGTCGGCGATGGTGCCGTTCCCCAAGCGGCTGGGCATGGCGGAAGAATATGCCGCGCTGGCGGTCGAGATGCTGCGCAACGGCTATTTCAACGGTGAGGATGTGCGGCTGGACGGCGCGATCCGGATGCAGCCGAAGTGACCAACAGGATGGCAGCTTCCCGTTCGTGCTGGGCATGGCCGAAGCACGAACGGCGCGGGCGGGGAGAGTTTAGATGAACTTCGATTATTCCGACGACCAGAAGATGCTGAAGGACGAGGCGCGCAAGTTCCTCGCCGCGAAGTGCGACGCCAAGGTGGTGCGCGGCGTGCTCGACCATGACGACCGCGCCTATGACGAGGCGCTGTGGAAGGGCGTCGCGGAGCAGGGGTGGCTGGGCGCGGCGATCCCCGAGGAGTTCGGCGGGCTTGGCCTTGGCCATGTCGAGCTGTGCGCGCTGGCCGAGGAGCTGGGCCGTGCGTGCGCGCCGATCCCGTTCGCCTCCACGGTGTATTTCGTCGCCGAGGCGCTGATGAAGTTCGGCTCGCAGGAGCAAAAGGCCAAGTGGCTGCCGAAGATCGCCGCTGGCGAGGTGATCGGCGCCTTTGCGACGGCCGAGGGCAAGGGGCCGGTGACGGCGCGGTCGATCAAGACCAGCGTGTCGGGCGGCAAGCTGACCGGCGAGAAGATCCCGGTGACCGATGGCGATGTCGCTGACCTGATTGTGGTGCTGGCGAAGGACGGGCTGTACCTGGTCGAGAAGGGCGAGGGCGTATCGGCCGAGGTACTGACGACGCTGGACCCGACGCGATCGGCGGCGAAGCTGACCTTCTCCGGCGCGCCGGCCGAGCGGCTGGGGGACGAGGACGGCATTGCGGCTATGCAGGCGGTGTTCGACCGCGCGGCGATCCTGCTGGCGTTCGAGCAGGTCGGGGGCGCGGACAAGTGCCTGGAGATGGCTAAGGCCTATGCGCTCGATCGTCAGGCGTTCGGGCGCGTGATCGGCGGCTATCAGGCGATCAAGCACAAGCTGGCCGACATCTATGTGAAGAACGAGATCGCCCGGTCGAACGCTTATTACGGCGCCTGGGCGCTCAATACCGATGCGGGCGAGCTGCCGCTGGCGGCGGCGACCGCGCGCGTTGCGGCGAGCGAGGCGTTCTGGTTCGCGTCGAAGGAGAATATCCAGACGCATGGCGGCATCGGCTTCACCTGGGAAGCGGACCCGCAGCTTTATTACCGTCGCTCGCGGCAGCTCAGCCTCGTGGCGGGTGCGCCCGCGACGTGGCGTGAGCGGCTGGTGAGCCAGCTTGAAATGAAGAACGCCGCCTGAGCGCGTGAGAGGATAGCGAGATGGACTTCAACGATACCCCGGAAGAAGCCGACTATCGCGCCAAGGCGCGCGCCTGGCTGGAAAAGAACGTCGCCGAGCACAAGGCGATGAACCACGCCGACGACATGGCGGCGGGTAAGGCATGGCAGCGGCGCAAGGCCGAGGCGGGCTATGCGCAGATCACCTGGCCCAAGGAATGGGGCGGGGCCGGCGGCACGCCGATCCAGTCGGTGATCTTTGGCCAGGAAGAGGCCAAATTCCCCGTTCAGTACGGCTATTTCACCATCGGCCTTGGCATGTGCGTGCCGACGGTGATGGCGTTCGCCGATGCCGACACCAAGAAGCGCTTCGTCGGGCCGGCGCTGCGCGGCGAGGAGATCTGGTCGCAATTGTTCTCCGAGCCCGCCGGTGGCTCGGACGTGGCGGCGATCCGTACCCGCGCGGTGCGTGACGGCGACGATTGGGTGGTGAACGGCCAGAAGGTGTGGACGTCCGGCGCGCATTATTCCGACTATGGCATCGTCCTGGTGCGCACCAACCCGGACGTGCCCAAGCACAAGGGCCTGACGATGTTCTGGCTCGACCTGAAATCGCCGGGCGTCGAGATCCGGCCGATCCACCAGATGTCGGGCGGCTCGAACTTCAACGAGGTGTATTTCACCGACGTGCGTATCCCCGACGCACAGCGGCTGGGTGCGGTGGACGACGGCTGGAAGGTTGCACTGGTCACGCTGATGAACGAGCGGCTGGCGGTCGGCGGGGCGAGCGGGGCGAGCCCGAAGGAGATCCTCGCGCTGGCCAAGGATCTCGACGCGGCGGACGGCCCGCTGATCAAGGACAGCGCGTTCCGCCAGCGGCTGGCCGACTGGTACGTCCAGTCAGAGGGGCTCAAGAACACCCGGATGCGCACCATGACCGCGCTGAGCCGCGGGCAGACGCCGGGGCCGGAAAGCTCGATCGGCAAGATCATCGCCGCCAACGTGCTTCAGGACCTGGGCAATGCCGCGGTGGAGGCGGAGGATCAGTATGGGATCATCAACGATCCCGCGCTGCTGCCGCTGAAGGGGCTGTTCCAGGGCGCGGTGATGAACGCGCCGGGCCTGCGCATCGCGGGCGGTACCGACGAGATCCTGAAGAACATCATTGCCGAGCGGGTGCTTGGCCTGCCGGGCGAGATCCGGACGGACAAGGATGCCGCATTCAAGGATCTGGCGGGCTGAGGGGGAGCGGCGATCGGATCCGCGTGCCGCGGGGATGATCGCCGGTCGACCGGGGCGCCTTCGCGGCGCCGCAAACGAAGGCGAGGGCGTGTCGCCGGCCGGACCGGCGCACGCCCTTGTCGCGTCAGTCCTTCTTGCGGGTGAAGAGGACGGCGGCCGCGATGGCGGCGGAGCCGATGCCGACGCCAAGCCCGATCTTGCCCAGATCCCAGCCACGCTTCTGACGCGCGGCCTTGGCATCCTTGGCGGCGGTTTCATGCTGCTTGGCGGCAGCGGCGGCGGCGAGAATTTCGTTGGGTTCGTCAGACACGCTTACTCTCCTTTGCCGCGCTGGTACCGCGACCGGAACGCATCGGCAAAGGCTTTGAGCCTCTGTTCGGCGATCGCAGAGCGCAGGTCGGCCATCAGCGTTTCGTAGAAGAAGATATTGTGCTCGGTCATCAGCATGGCGCCGAGGATCTCGCCGGCGCGGACCAGATGATGGAGATAGGCGCGGCTCCAGGTGGCGCAGGTCGGGCAGCCGCATTCGGGATCGAGCGGACCCTGATCCTCGTTGAAGCGCGCGTTGCGGATGTTGATCGGACCCGAGCGGGTGAACGCCTGACCGGTGCGGCCCGAGCGGGTCGGCAGCACGCAATCGAACATGTCGATGCCGCGCTCCACCGCGCCGACGATATCGTCGGGCTTGCCGACGCCCATCAGGTAGCGAGGGCGATCGGCGGGTAGCTGGCCGGGGGCGAAATCGAGGCAGGCGAACATCGCCTCCTGCCCCTCGCCGACCGCGAGGCCGCCGATCGCATAGCCGTCGAAGCCGATGTCGATCAGCGCGTCGGCGGAGGTGCGGCGAAGCCCCTCGTCGAGCGCGCCCTGCTGGATGCCGAAGATGGCGTTCTGCGCGGCATGATCGCCGCCGCTGTCGAAAGCGTCGCGGCTGCGGCGTGCCCAGCGCATCGAACGCTCCATCGCCGCGGCCTGCACCTCGCGCGTCGACGTGGTCGGCACCAGTTCGTCGAACGCCATGACGATGTTGGAGCCGAGCAGCCGCTGGATCTCGATCGAGCGTTCGGGGCTGAGCAGGTGGCGGGTACCGTCGAGGTGCGATTTGAAGGTGATGCCTTCTTCCGACCTTTTGGTGAGATCGGACAGGCTCATCACCTGATAGCCACCCGAATCGGTCAGGATGGGCTTGTTCCAGCCCATGAAGCGGTGAAGCCCGCCGAGCCGCGCGACCCGCTCCGCGCCTGGGCGCAGCATGAGATGATAGGTGTTGCCCAGGATGATGTCCGCGCCCGCCGCCTCGACATCGGCCGGCTTCATCGCCTTCACCGTGGCGGCGGTGCCGACCGGCATGAAGGCGGGGGTGCGGATGGTGCCGCGGTGCATGGCGATGCTGCCGGTGCGGGCAGCACCGTCAGTGGCGGCGATGGTGAAGGCAAAACGATCGGTCATCGGCGGGAGCGCTTCTTCTTCTTGCCGTCGGGCGGCAGATCGGGGGTTGAGCGCGTGGCGTTGGCGCGGATGGTGAGCAGTTCGGCCCGAGTCACGACCGCGTCGCGATCGCGATCGAAACGCGCGAAATAGCCGGCCAGCGTTGCCTGAAGCTCATCCAGCGTGATCCGGTTGTCGGCGTTGCGATCAGTCTCGAACGGGCTGGGCAGGGCATTGCGATCGCCCAGATACCGCTCCGCCCAATCGGCAAAGGCGATATAGCCAAGCGAGCCGGTGCGACCGGTGTCCATCGCCTCGAAGGTGCGGCGAACGCCGGCCTCAAGCTCCGCCTTGGTAACGCGGGCGTCGCCATCGGTGTCGAAGGTCGCGATCAGCATGCCGACCGGTTCCACCACCATGGTTGCGGGTGGCTGAGGCGGCAGGCCGGGCGTGGGCGTGGCAACCGCTGCCTGGAGCAGCAAGGACAGGATCAGCATGGGCAACCCGCGCGCTATTCAGGAAAACAGGGGGCGCCGTGGTGGCTTGCCAGCAGGAACGTCAGCGGCCTTTGGTGCGCCGGCGAAGATAGAATGGTGGATGCCCGACAAGGATTCGAACCTTGATTGACGGAGTCAGAGTCCGCTCTCTTACCATTAGAGGATCGGGCAACAGCCGCGTCGCAGCGATGAAGCAGCGACAGGAGGGCGCCTCTAATCCCGCTGTTTCGCAAGGTCAAGCACCTGATTGCGTGCGCGGGTTGCAGTGGGGGGCGGTGCACGCTAGCTTCGCTACCAAGCACCGGGCGGGCCAACCCGCGACGGAAGAACAAAAGAAAGACGACGGCACGTGGCGCATCATCACGCCGACCTGCCGTACCGGCGCGATCATCGCCGCGCCCGTTCGGCACTGGAGGGTCACCAATCGGCCCCTTTTCGCCAGCATTTTGCGCGCCATTATGCCGCGCTGGATCTCGGCACCAACAATTGCAGGCTGTTGATTGCGCGGCCGCAGGGCGATGGTTTCGCGGTGGTGGACGCCTTTTCGCGAATCGTCCGGCTGGGCGAGGGGCTGGCGACCAGCGGGCGACTGTCGGACGCGGCAATCGAACGGACGATCGGCGCGCTTCGGATCTGCGCCGACAAGCTGAAACGGCGCAATGTCACGCTGGCGCGGTCGGTTGCGACCGAGGCGTGCCGGCGCGCCATCAACGGACCCGCGTTCATCGAACGCGCTTATGGGGAAACGGGCATTCATCTCGACGTGATATCGGCAGAGGAAGAGGCGCGGCTGGCCGTGCTTGGCTGCCATGTGCTGCTGGAACCGGGTAACGCCCCGGCGCTGGTGTTCGACATTGGCGGCGGATCGACCGAACTGGTGCTGATCGACACATCGACCACGGTGCCGACGGTGATCGACTGGCATTCGGCGCCCTGGGGCGTCGTGTCGCTGACCGAGAGCGCTGGCGGCGGCGACGGTGATGGCGCGGCGAGCCTGGCGAGCGCCTATGAGCGGATGTGCAACCTGGTGCGCGAAAGCTTTGCGCCCTTTGCCGCGCGGCTGCCGAAGGTCGAAGGGCCACGGCGGCTGCTGGGCACGTCGGGGACGGTGACGACGCTGGCCAGCGTCCATCTGGGGCTGGACCGGTATGACCGTGCGCAGGTCGATGGACTGATCGCGCCGGCGGCGTCGATGCGTGCGATCAGCCAGCGGCTGGCGCATCTGCCGATCGCCGAGCGCGCGAAGCTGCCGTGCATCGGCCGCGAACGCGCCGATCTGGTCGTCGCAGGATGCGCCATCCTGGAGACGATCCTGGACCTGTGGCCAGCCGAGCGGCTGGGCGTGGCGGATCGCGGCATTCGCGAGGGCATCCTTCGCCGCCTGATGGCGTCTGCGGCATGAGGGGTGGGGGCGGACTTCGCACGCGCGTGAAGACGGCGCGTGGGCGCACGGCGCAGTCGACGCGCTGGCTGGAGCGGCAGCTGAACGATCCGTACGTCAAGCGCGCCAAGGCCGAAGGGTATCGCAGCCGGGCGGCGTACAAGCTGATCGAGCTGGACGAGCGCTTCGGCTTCCTGCGTGGCGGCAAGCGGATCGTCGATCTGGGCATGGCGCCGGGCGGGTGGAGCCAGGTGGTGCGGCGCAAGCTGCCGGGGGCGGCGGTGGTCGGCATCGACCTGTTGCCGGTCGACCCGCTGGACGGCGTGACGATCCTGCAGATGGACTTCATGGCGGACGAAGCACCCGACCGGCTGATCGCCGAACTGGGCGGTGCACCCGACATCGTGCTGTCCGACATGGCGGCGAACACCGTCGGCCATCCGCAGACCGATGCGTTGCGCACGATGGCGCTGGTCGAGGCGGCGAGCGACTTTGCGATCAGCGTGCTGAAGCCGGGCGGGACGTTCGTCGCCAAGGTTTTCGCCGGGGGTGCGGATTCGACGCTGGTTGCGCTGCTGAAGAAGAATTTTGCCACGGTGAAACACGCCAAGCCGCCGTCGAGCCGCAAGGGATCGGTGGAGTGGTTCGTCGTGGCGCAGGGCTTCAAGGGCCGGCGCGGCGACGTGGCTGAGCGAGACGAAAGCGACGCCGATCAGGATTGATCGGCCGCGGAACCGGCAGGCTCCATAACAAATGCGGCCGCATCACGGGGGAGGTGATGCGGCCGCCGCTGGCTAAGGCTGACGAGGTTTACGGGCCGCCGCTGTCACGGATTGTCCCGTTCACACCCGAGGGGAAGAAGCCGCCGCCCTGCGTAGCCGCCGGGTTGAGATAGACGACGTTCAGCACTTGCCGCCCGGTTCGCCCGAGGACGAGGCCGCCCGGATCGGTCGGGACCAGATTGGCGACCGCTGCATTGCCGATGTCCTGATCGAGATCGAACGAGCCATCGAGCGCGTCGCGCCCGGCGGAGATCCGCGCGACGGCATCGTAGATGGCGGGTACGGTCAGCCCGCGCCGCCACAGTTCCGCCCGGATCACCCCGTCATGGTAGCATTCGGTGGCGAGGATGCCGGCCGATGCCTCCAGGAAGGTCTTGTTGGTGATGAGCCGCGCCGCGCCGCGATAGGCGCTGACCCCGACGTCGGTGAGGAGATACGACCCGATCAGGAAGTTCTCGTCATTGGCGAAGGGATCGAAGATGGCGTTGGGCCCGACCACGCCCGCCGCCCGGGCCGCCGCGGTGAAGGCGCCAACCGGCGTTGCATTGCCCACCGTTACCGTTGCGCTGCCCGACAGGTTGATGACCGGTTGCGCCGTCGCTGCGCTGCCCAGGGCGCCGCGCAGGAACGTGATATGGCCGATCTCGTCAAAGGCGATTTCGCGCGCATATTGCTGAACCACTGGATCGGTGAAGGACACCTGGCGTGCCGCGCCTGGACCCGTCCCTGTCACGACATTGCCCTGTGCGCCCGTGCCGGTCTGCAGCGCGGCGGGGATGCCCTGTCCGGAGACCGCATAGGAATAATAATTGCCCTCCAGATATTCGAGCTGCAGCGCGAAGTTCAGGACGTCCTGATCGGTCAAGGCCGGCGGGGTAGGAGAGGGGCCGGGCCCGGGC
>VIYQ01000533.1:0-25819 GCA_009928355.1 Chlorella sp. CH2018
AGGGAGGGGAGGAGTGAATAAGGGGTGGGGTGGGGGAATCCTTGGCAGGTGGTCGGGCTGGTAGCCACTGCCCTGGCGCGCATGCCGGCGCCTGGGCTGGCTGCGTCCAGACCAGCAGTACCAACCGACGTCACCACAGCTGCGCGCACCAGTGGTGGAGTTGGTTTCCAGGGTGATGACGTTCCAGCTCTCCGCGCGCACGCCAACAGTGGCCCAGCAGCGCATGGCGCCCTTGAACAGGTCAATCCTGAGGGGAGTGAAATTCGGGGTGGAGGGTGGGCGGGGGTGAGGCTAGGCTAGGGTGATGGCGATTAGGTGAGACTAGGGTGATGGCTTCGGCAGCCCCAGGCAGGGTCTGTGCAGCCACAGGTTGGGAGCAGCCCCGCAACCCATCCGCCCCCTGCCGCCCCTCCCTCTCACCACTCCAGGCCCACGAGCTCGCGCCACAGGAAGGCGACGGGCACGGCAGCGCCCAGCCAGGCCATGGTGAAGATCGTGGTCATGATGAAGGAGGCAAACAGCTGGAGGAGGAAGGGCAGCGGCTTGTGCGCGGTGCGCAGCTCGTTGCCGTTGATGGGCTCCGTCATGTCCAGCAGCGACTTGGGGTAGGTGGTGGCGGTGGAGGGCTGCAGGGGGGAAGTTGGAGGGGGTGTGAAGTGAGTGGGGAGGTGAGAGGGGCAGTGAGAGGCGGCAGGGTGCGTTGGTGCCGGCTGTGGGGTGGGGTGGGGTGGTTGCAGGCCCCCCTGCCTGCAGCCAGCCAGGCCTCACCTTGACCACGCCGCCGTCGGGCAGGTCGGTGCCGGGGCCCACCGACGTCTGGGAGCCAAGGGTGCAGTCGCGGCCGATCTTGACAGGGGCAAAGGTGATGGTGCCGGGCTCGCCCTCAGCGTCGCCCGCGGCCACAGAGGAGGCGTTGATGAAGCAGTTGCCCTCCACCTGCACCGTTGGAGAGGGGGGTCGCGTGTGCAGATGAGAACAGCTTCACATTGTGTTCGTTACGCCACGTTCAGCACGACTCGCCGCTCCGACAGCCAGCCAGCCCAGCAGGGCAGCGGGCCCAGCTGCCATGCGGTGCAAGGCGCAGAGCAGTGGGCAGGCAGGCAGGCGTGGCGGGCACTGCTACGCACCACGGTGTCGTCGCCAATGGTGATCAGGTCCCAGTCGCCCACAGTGATGCTCTCCATCATCACCCGCTTGCCAATCTTGGCGCCCATGCAGCGGAAGAAGATGTTGAGGATCTCCGAGCCCTTGAACAGCGGCAGCACAATGGACGCCAGCTGCGCGCACGCGAGGGGCGAGGGGAGGAGGAGCGGCTGTGTGAGGGTGCCAGCTTTGGCAACGCCGCATTGCTGCAAACAGGCTGGCACAGCTGTGCTTGTGTGCGTGGAGAACGAGCGGCGCTGTGCAAGCAAAGCAGCGCACCTGGCCGTACACGGCGCGCATGGTCCACCAGCGCACGTACTGCCAGCCCCACAGCGCGTAGGTGCCGGGCTTGAGGCGCCACAGAATGATCCACTTGAGCAGGATGGTCAGGATCTGTTGGGGTTGAGGGGGAGGGGGAGGGAGTGTCAGTCGCGGAGGGGGCATCGTCACGCGCAGTGCCAGGCCCACACTGCCTGGCAACCTCCCTGGTGCCCAGCCCCAGTGCCTGCCAGTGCCCTCGGCGCTGCTGCCCCTGCCTGCGCTGGGCTGCTCTCTGCTCACCATGAGTCCAAAGTAGAGGAGGAACATGACTGGCGCCATGAGCACCAGCACGGGGCCCAGCTGGAACTTGGTGTACGAGTAGAGGGAGAGCAGGGCAAAGGCAGGGGCCAGGGTGATGGCAAACTCCAGCAGGTGGGAGATGACGAAGCCGATGAGCTGCAGGAAGCCGCAGAACCAGACAGGGAAGGCCTGCGGTGCACAGGGGGAGCGGCGAGGAGCAGCGAGGTGAGCCTGGGGCGGCGGAGTGTGGAGAGGGCGGATTGCCGGCAGCTGGCATGGCATCGCGTCGGCAGCCGGGTGTGCAGGTGGTGGTCGGGTGCTGGCACTGCAGCGGCTCGCCTGACCCACACCCAGCAACCCACCCTTTACACACACATGGTAAACCACACAGCACATCCCCTCACCTTGCCCTTCACCACGCCGCCGTGCGCGTGGCTGTAGCCGGCATCCGACCCAGCCGCGTTGCCGTCGTCCGAGCCGCCGTCACCAATCTCCCGCGACTTGCCGCCCTTGCGGTGCACCATGGGGCGGATGTGCTTGGCCATGCCGGCAATGGTGCGGGACTGGAAGATGACCAGACCTGCGGGAGGGTGGGCGGTTGGCAAACGCGGTGTCGTCAGTGCTGCTGTTGCTGGGGGGTAGAGTGTTGCGCTGACCAGTGCATGGGCAGCTTGCAAGCCAGCCAGCAGAGGCGCCAGCAGAGGCAGCAGCAGTGGTAACAACACAGGGAGGTCCGAAAAAATGCAGCTGGCCTGTACTCACTGGGGATGTCGATGCCCAGCTCCTTGCGCACATCCGAGTTGATGCGGCCCGCCAGCAGCGAGTTGCCGCCCAGCTCGAAAAAGTCGTCGGCAGTGCTGCAGGGCAGTGGTGGGAGCAGGTGGGGATGGTGAGCAGGAGGTGCTGAGGTGCTGAGGAGGGCGTGGCGCTGCGTGGGAAATCACCCGCCAGCCAGCTTGCACAACTTGCGCCGACTGCCAGCGCCAGCAGCTCACCCGATGCCTTGGTCGCCGCCGGTGGCGCCAAGCGCTTCCTTCCAGATGCGCGCCAGAGCAGCCTCCAGCTCATCGGCGGGCGCAGTGTAGATGCGGGCGGCAGCAATGGCATTCCAGTCGGGCTCGGGCAGCGACTTGAGGTCGGCCTTGCCGTTGGGCAGCTGCAGCGGGGAGGGAGAATGCGGAATGTCGTGAGGCATACCCTCCAGCGGCAGGCAGCACCACTGCTAACAGAAACACGTTCTACCAGCACCTAGGCACCCCACCCCAAGCCAGAAACACTCTCCACACACACCAGGCGGATGTCCTCCAGGGGGAGCACCACAGTGGGCACCATGGCGGGGACGAGGCGCGAGGCGCAGAGGTCGCGCGCCTCGTGCGCCACCTCATCGCCCTTGCCAACATCGGGCACCACGTAGCCTGCCAGCCGGTAGTTGCCGGTGCGCTGGTCCTTCCAGGCCACGGCGGCTGCGCGCGCCACGCCAGGGGTGGCCGCCAGCGCCGCCTCAATCTCTGCCAGCTCGATGCGCACGCCGTTCACCTTGACCTGTGTGTGGCAGGGGAGGGGGCATGGATGGGCTGGGTTGGCGGGGGGAGAATGGGTGCAAGGGCGGCGGCTTGCAGCCCTGGCGCCAGCGGCACCGGCTGCTGCACTTGCAGGCATCAATCTGCAGTGCCACAGCTGCTGTTTCACCCCTTCAATCTTTACCTGGCGATCAATGCGTCCCAGGAACTCAAGCTGGCCATCGGCACCCCAGCGCACCAGGTCGCCTGCAAGGAATTGCCAGGGGCAGGTGAGGGATGGTGAGCAGCGAGCAGGAGGCGGCCTGGCCTTTCTGCTCTGCAGCTGCTGCCGCCTGGTCTGACAAGCACCGACACAACCAGAGAAATGCACCAACCAAGTGCTGCTCCCCAATCGCAGCTCACCGGTGTGGTACACCTTCTGGTAGTGCAGGCGGATCTCAGGCGGCAGGTCGGCCGTGGTGTCGTAGAAGGGGTTGGGCACAAACTTGTCGGCGGTGAGGTCGGGGCGGCCGCGGTAGCCGCGGCCCAGGCGGGGGCCGCTCAGCAGCAGCTCACCCGGCTCGCCCACGCCGCACATCTGGGGGCAGGGGAGGGGCGGCGCCGGTGCATGGGGTTAGCAGGCGAGGGGCAGCACAGTTGGGGGGCCTGACAGCTGGTGGCCACGCTGGCAGGTCCCTCATAACCTGCACTGCTGTGGCACACCTGCCACACACCCTCCCCACCCCTCTCACCCGCGGCACAAACTTCTCGCCCTCCGGCTCGCCATCCTCCCCAGGGTAGGTGGAGATGTAGCAGTGCACGTTGTGGTCGGGGCGGCCCAGCGGCACGCGGTCGGCGCCGCGCGGGATGGCGCCCGTGATCACCTGCAGCGGCAGGAGACAGTTGGGTGGGGCGGGGGAGGTGAAGGGGTGGACGAGGGAGGAGCCAGGCTGCCTGTGGCCTGCTGCGCGCAGGGCAGCCATGGTTGCTGATGGGGAGGGCGGCATCAGCACAACCCACGGCAAGTCGCGCCGCCCAGCTGCTCTCAGCCAAGCAGCGCCTCCCAGTCCCACGCCACCCTGCCCTGCACCGCCGCACCTGCACCGTGACCTCGGTGGGGCCATACGTGTTCCACACCATCTCGCAGTTGGGCAGGGCATCGTACACCGAGTTGGCCAGCGCCACGGACAGCGCCTCGCCGCCGGTGAGGAAGCGGCGGATGCGCATCTGGCCGGCCTGGCCCAGGGGCGCCAGGTCGCGCACGTACTGGGTGGCCAGCGAGGGCACGACCTCCAGGATAGTGATGCCGTGGTCGCGGCACAGGTTGGCCATGTAGGCAGGGTCTACAGGATGGGTGGGTGGGTGGTGGAGCAAAGCGCGCTCACACATGCAGGCAGGCAAGCGGGGGGTGATGCTGGCAGCCAGCGGAGGTGGTGGTGGTGGGCATGCTGTCAGCCAGCGAGCGGCATTGGATGCGGCAGCAGGCGAGCCAAGTGCTCCGCCGTCCTTGCCACAATTGCAGTGTCACTCACCCACGTGGCCCTCGGGCTTGGGGATGACCAGGCGGCCACCCACCACCAGGCAGCCGTAGAGGTACAGCACGTAGGGGTCAAAGCACACCGTGGTGTTCAGGCAGAACACATCGTCGGGGCCTGCGGGGAGAGGTGTGTGAGGATGGGGGAGGGGTTGGCTGCAGTGAGGCAGGTGTGTGCATGCAGGCTGGCTGCAACCGCTGCCTGCCCTCCCACGGACAGGCACAGCAGCCACTCCTCTCGTGAGCGCACCCAGTTCCATCTTCTCCACAAAGAAGGCAATCAGGTCGCGCAGGCCGCCGTGGCTAATCTCCACGCCCTTGGGCCGGCCCTGCAGGAGAGGAGGGTCCGACAGAGACGGTTGAGAGCGGGGCGGGGCAGCCGGGGTTAAAGTGCGGTACAGGCCGGGTGCTGAGGCCTCCTGGCGCCTGCCCACACGCAGCAGCAAGCCTGCTGAGCGGCTTGCTAGCCAGCATGCGGCTGATGCTGCCCATCTGGCGAGCTGCTCAGATCCCGGCCCCCGCAGACATACAGGGCCCCACTCAGTCATCCACCCACCGTGGAGCCCGAGGTGAACATGCAGTAGGCCAGGTCGCGGTCGCTGAGCTGGATGGCTGGCGCAGCGGGCTTCTTCTTGCTGCCGCCCGACGCCGCGCTGTCCATGATGTCCTCCATCAGAATGATGGTGGGCGGGGCGCGGCCCGTCTCGGCGGCGGCAGCCGCCGCCAGGTCGCGCGCCTTGGTGGCCAGAGCTGACTGAGTGATGAGCACCGGTGTGGCGGCATCTGCCAGGTAGCCAGACAGGCGGTCAGACTGGTAGGAGGGGTCCAGGGGCACATAGGCGCCGCCAGACTGCGGGGAGGAGCGGGGCGGGTGGGTAAGGTGTAGGTGAGTGAGGTGCGTGTTGGGAGGCGGCGAGGTCTCGTCACAGGTGCCGGTCTGGGGACAGCAGCAAGAAGAGGCAGCTGCTGCGGGGTATGCCGGCTGTTGACAGGAGTGGAGGGGGTGGGCACAAGTGCATGCAATGCAGCAGACAACAAGCAGAAGCCGCTGGCAGGCGTGGCTCGCAAGCATGCATGCACATACCCCAGGCTGCAGCAATACTCCAGCGCACCTTGAGCACACCAAACATGCCAATCACCACCGCGGGCGAGCGATCCACCAGGATGCCCACAGCTGCAGGGCAGGGGAGGGCAGGCGTGAGCGCCTCTCATCAACGGGCATGCACAAGCCTGCAGTGTGGTACCAGCTGCTGCAGCCGGGTGCACCGGCAAAAACGCGGGGCGGCCTCGCATTGTCAATGCACCACACAGGCACGGCAGCCTACCCTCCTATGCACCCTCCCACCCAAGCTTCACTGAAGCGTAGCAGCCGGCGCTCACCAATGTCGCGGGTGACGCCCAGCTTGGCCAGCGCGGCTGCCAGGGTGTCGACAGCCTCGGCCACCTCGCGGTACGTGAGCGACACGCCGGTTGCATCGTCCACTAGGCACACGGCGTCGGGGCGGGCTGCCGCCACTGCATCAAACTGCTCGTGCAGCAGGGCACCCTGCAGGTGGGAGTGGGCAGGCCGGGCGGGGGTGAGCACACGGGTGCATGGCACCGCATGCCGTACCCTGGTCCCTCCTGGCGGGCAGGCTCGGCAGCATCGATGCAGCGCTGCCCACCCTCCCGCAACACTCCCAGGCAGCAGGCAGCTGCTTCCAGGGCTCCCTGGCTTCACCACTTGCCTCCAAGAACTGCGGGCGGTACTCGCCGCGGCACCACTCAATGGGGATGGCGGGCGGCGCGTCCACCGCCACCATCGGTGGTTGGTTCATGGCTGAGGGTCACCGCCAAAACTGCCGCCGCGGGCGCGATCTGTGCAGGCGGGGGACCGGCGGGAGGGGAGGGGGTTGGAGCCAATCTCCCCAGCCACCGACCCACCCAGATACCTCGTTCGGGGCCCCGCCGCGCGCTGCCAGGCATCGCTGCAACATCCAAGAGGGTCTGGGCGGCGCGGCGGGGCGCCGGGCGCCCGCGCCGACGGGTGGCGAGCAACGCCGGCATCTACATGCTGGGCCAGGGAGGGCCCCGCGCACCTGCAGTCGGCTGCAACCCCCGCACTGCGGCTGAACCGGGGCCCTGAGGGTCTCTCCGCCCGAGGCTGAGCGGCGGCTGAGAGGGGCTGGTGCACAGGTCCCGCCCTGAAGCTCCCCCGACGCCTCCTGAGGCCCCGCGTGGGTGGGTGATGGGAAATAGGCGAGGATTGATGCGCGGGGTGCGCGCTACCGCGCATAGCGTTGCGAGGGGCCCGCGCAGCAGCCTCAGCAGGCAGGTCTGCTACGCTTTCCATTCACCGCCGATCCAGCCTCTCGCCCCGCCCACATGCCGTAGGGACAGACCCGATTCCTAAACCCAGGGTGTCGCGCCCCGCGGCGGCCCTCAGTGGCCCCGCGGGGGCGCCGCCGCCCCAACGGCAGTTCCCAAACCACCGGAATGCGGGCGCCTTTGCCGGCCCAGTGGCTGGCCTGGGCCTTGGCTGGCATGGCCACTGGCTGGGGGCCGGGGTGAACCACCTGGGTTCCCTGTTTTGCAACCTGTTCTGCCTTGTCGGTGTGTGTGGCTCGTGCTGCGCCGCGCCGCACGTGCCGACGGGGCACAAGCGCTGCGACAGCGTCCACAGACCGTGGGCAAAGGGTTGCCCCGCCTACCGGATGTACAGCTGCTGGCCAGACCCTGTCCATACCCATCCCGGGCGTGATGCTGTGACCACCCAGGCCCCCGGTCTGCTGCCGACTGACCCGCAGACCGCTGGCTGCGCTTCGGGTGGCAGCCGCCACAGAATCATTGGCGGACAGGCCCGGCAGCAGGGCAACATGCAGCAACCCCCTCCATGGCCTGCCGCCTGCGGCCAGCCAGCTGGGCAAACAACAGGGCCATCTGCAGGGCACCCAGCCGCAGTGACGCATGCCCGCTGCTGGGTGCAACTCTGAGTTGCACAGAAGGCAGCGCTACGGGGGGGCGCAGCGGCAGCCATGTGCATGCGTCAGCCCTCGCGCTATGTGACAGCTGGCACCGTTTGCTTGGCCGCACCGGCAGCGTGCTATGCCTATCAGCTGCAGCCACAAGTCAGTACCAAGAGCAAGCCTGTCAAGTCAATAAAGAGCAACGCAGGCGCGCCAGCTGCTAGCACGCCGCATATCGGCGCCCTTTCACGCCGGTGGCGCCGGCGCCGCTACTGCCGGCGCCGCCGCGGGACGCCGCTGCCGGAAGGTGCCGCCGCCCGCCACGCTGCCGCTGCTGGGTGCAAAGGGAAACACACCATGCCGTTGAAGGCACTTCTTCATGGCTGCAACATGCTTGTCACACGCGCTAAACGGCTCCCGGCCTTTTGAGTTGACCACCCGCTGCGGCGAACGGAGGAGTGGGGCGGAACGGGAGGAGTGAGGAGGGGCCCAGCGGCGGGGGGTTGGCAGCCGGCGTGCATCAGTGAGCGGATCACCGCTGCCCGCCCGAAGCATGCAGCATGGTGGGCAGGCAAGGCAACGCTGTTTGGCATACGGCCCCCACCTGAAAGCACTTTTGGTGCTCGGCCGCCGCCTCGGGACACACCACCTCTGCGTGGCAGTGCACCACCTGCAGGTCAAGTTGGTGAATCTCAGCATGGAGATGTTGGATCGCAGCTAAGATGTGCATATTGTCTGCACGCTGACGCATGCTCTGCTGCCGTCGCTGCGGCCGCCGCTGCCGCTGCCGCCGCCCGCCGCCGACGCCCGCAGCCGGCCCCAAAACCCTGCGCTGAACTGTTGGCGTCCCCACCTGGGTTTCTAGGCTGCTGCAGATGGACGGGTTGCCGGCATTGCTGCGCAGGCAGTGCTCCAGCGTGCCGAGCGCTAAGCCGCAGCGCCTGCAGGGCAATCGGTTCCGCGCGCTGTCAGTTGAGCTAGCCCACACGACATGTCGATGCACGGACGGAGCTGAAACGGCCCTACCTGTGACACCGCTCCCGCTGCTCCTGCGTGAGCCGCTGGGGGGCACTGGAGAAGGGCCACATGGCTGGTCAAGCTCGGAGCAATGCACCCCAGCAGCGATCGCCTGTGCAGGGGTGCTGCAACGGCGGCGCTCCGCCTGCTGCTCCCGCTGCGTCGCGGCCGGCACCACCCTTCTCCTCCTCCCTCACTCAATTGTGTGAGGCTCTGCAGCCACCAACACCCAATGTGCTGCCTCCGACTCTCCACTGACCCACACACGTCATGGCACAGCGAGCTGATGGCGGATTGCTTGTTACAGCGCAGGCCGCGGCGGCCAGCGGCAGCGGCGGCGGCAATGAGAAGGGTTTTAGGGGGGAAACCGAATGCGGCAGAAAGAAGGGGGAGCAAGACAGGGCTGCAGCCTGCTGCCGCCGTCGCTGGCCGTCCGCTCATGACCAGAGATGGGCGCGCACAGCGCCCCACTCACTCGCCATCTCCAATGTGAGATGCTCGCGCTGCAGGGCTGCACAGCGCTTGCGCACGGCAGCTGCACCTGCCAGCAGCGCGCTGTTGCCCGGCTGTCAAGGGAGCAGCTCCAGCGCAGCTCCAGCCCTGACTTAGTTGTCCTTGGACTCGCCCAGCAGGTCGGCAATGTCGGTGCGCACAGTGTAGGGGTTGTTGGGCGCCCACCACGTGGGCGGGGCCGGCCCCGAGCCGTTGCTGCCGGCGCCGTTGCCGCCGGCGCCCGCCGCCGCCAGCTCCCGCGCGCGCTGCTGCTGCAGGAACTCGGCTGCCTGCTCGCTCAGCTCCTGCAGCCCCTTGGTCTGTAGGATGAGGGGAGGGGGAGGGGGTGAGAGGACAGGTAAGGGCGGGTGGTTGTGGGCAGAGGCAGCTGGGGACTGGGAGCACCACTGCGGAGCACCTGGCAGGCTGTGCATGCACTCAAGCAGTTGCATGCCGGCCAGCGCATGTAGGGGCAGCGCCGGCAAGGGCACTGCCCACAGCGACCGGGAAGCAACGTAGCACGTCGCGCGGCACAGAGCAGCGCAGCAGCGGAGCCTCACCTCTTTGCCCGGCCAGTTGAGAGCGCCGTCCTGGGTCCAGCCGTAGCCCTCGGTGGCGGTGTCGTCAAACCGTTTCACGCCTGCGCAGCAAGGGTGAGGGGCTGGGTCAGAGGACGGCAGGACAATGGGGCAGGAGGGGTGACCACGGTACAGCATGCAGGCAGGCGAGCAGGCAGGGCACTTGAATGACAGCCCTTGGGTCAGCCACATCAGCCGTGCTAGCACGATCGCAGCTCGTGCTGCAAAAGAGCTCCCAGGCTGTGGGGGCACCCCAGTTCCCGCACCTTCCCGCTATAGCAGCTCCCGGACCTCCGCCCCCCGAAAAGAGTTCCCAGGCTGTGCCACCCCCCAGCTGTGCCACCCCAAAGGAGTTGCCCAAGGAGTGGCCCTCACCTTCCCGCTCCAGCAGCTCGCGGACCTCCGCCCCCGTCATGCTCTCCTTCTCCATCAGCTCCTTGGCCAGGGCGGTGAGGGCGCGGTAGTTGACGGCCAGGCCGTAGTAAGCCTTGGCCTCCGCCGCCTCGACCAGCTGCGGGGGGAGCGGGGGAGGGAGGGCATAGGCGTTGCTCAGAGGGGGCCATGAGGGCGCGATCGTTGGTGGCCAGGCTGTGATAGGCCTGGCCATGGCCTCGAGGGCTGCCCTGCTGTGCGCCAAACACACTCCCATGTGTGCACTCCTGGACTGGACTCCTGGGCACCACAAAACACCAGGAAAGCTGCCCTCACCTCCTCCACCTCCTCATATGCGATGATGGCCAGCTCCGTGGAAATGTTGGCCACGGCTCGCCTGCACACGGCGGAGCGACCAAGCGGGCATGGTGACGGAAACGGCGGCAGGCCAGGAGTGCGCAAGCCGGCTGATGCGACAGGCTGGCAGTCTGTGAGGCCACTCAGCAGCACTAGCACCGCCCTCTTTGGTTAAGTTGCTGGGTTGCAGCAGTAAAACGTGCTTATCATTCATTTCCGAGGTTCCCAGTGCCACACACACTCACGTATCAATTCTTTTACGAGTTTCCCACTTCCACACACACTCACCCGGCGCTCTTCAGGTAATTCTCTTCGTTCGTCATCAGCGACACGGGGCCCAGCCGCTTGCTGCAGCAAGACGGCACAGTGGCAGGCAGAGAGGTCAGTGGGAGCCGACAGGGGGCGCAGTGCATGGGGCAGAGGGGCTGGCTGCTGCTCTCTCCTGCGCAGGCTGCGGCCCATGGCTGGGGCCTGCAGGCAGTAGCGTGCAAAGCAGCCGCCCACCTGAAGCCGCAGCGGAAGATCATTTCGCGCGCGATGCGGTTGGCGGTGGCGATGTCAGAGGCACCTGCGGGGCAGGAGAGGCAGGGGAGTGGGGTCAGCGAGTCAGGAGGGAGTGGGGGCAGCGAGAGGCAGGGGGACAGCGAGTCAGGAGGGAGCGGGGCAGGAGAGGCAGGGGAGTGGGGGCAGCGAGGGAGTGGGGGCGTGGCGCCCTCGCCCAACGTCAGCACAAGGTCAGCACCAGCTGGCGAGGGGGCAGGAGGCGGCCACGCCCCAACCCCACAAACCGCAGCCAACAGCAGCACGCGCCGGAGCAGTCGATGCGCAGATGGCACCCGAACGAACCAGCTGACAGCCAGGCAGGGGCACAAGGCATGCCAGCCAGCCAACAACAGCAGCCAACCGCAGCACGCACCCGAGGTGGACACGTTGCCCTCGCCCAGCACCAGCCGTTCGGCGCAGCGGCCCGCCATGGACACCACCTGGTGCAGGGCAGGGGGTGAGACGGGGTGGCATGGGCATCGTGGCAATCTGGCTGGCAATGGCGGTGCGAGTGCCGGGTACGCGGGAGCCGGTACGGGCAGGTGCAGCGGCCGTGGGGCAGCTGGGGAGGCGAAATGGCACGAGGCGTCAACCGTGCACACACAGAAACGCAACTCTTCATCTAACCACTGTTGAATTCATTAAGAAAGCTCACCATGCGCGCCTCCATGTAGCCCTTGGTCACGATGCGGCTCTCCAGCGCCTCCTCCTGCGCATATGAAAAAACAACATCGAATCAACCAGGTAGCGCCATGACACAACAGCCGAAGCCAGGTGCCGCACCCGCGGCAGGACGTATGGCGCCCGCACCTGTTCTGCACAAGCGGTCATTACTGCAGCACCCGAATGCATCAACACAGAACGGCACGCACCCGTGGCAGGAGGTGGGGCGCAAGCAAGAGCAGGGCACAAGCAGCCAATGGTGCACACCCCACAACACATCAACACAGAACGGCACGCACCCGCGGCAGGAAGTATGTGTAGCCGCTGGCGCCGCCGCCGGGGCACACCGACACCTGCGGGCAGGAGCAAGGGCACGCGGTGCGTTTGGGGGCTGGGCAAGCGGTGCGTTTGGGGGCTGGCAGCAAAGCAAGGGCAGGGCATGGAGGCGGCAAAGAATGTGGGGCAGTGTGGTGTGGTGTGCGGTAGTTGGGCGGGGAGGCGGGGTGCTTGATTGTGCACATGCGGATGGCTGGCCCGGCATGCTGCATCTCGTCAAGCCAGTGCCCAAAACACTCAAAGCGAGCACCCGCGCAGTGTAAAACGAGCATCCATTGTTCCCAGGCCTCACCCGCTGGATCTCGTCAAAGTTGGGGGTGAGGTAGCCCATCAGTGCCCGCCCTGCCTCGTAAACTGCAGTCAATTGGAGCGGCCAGTTGGAGGCACATGCGTCAGGCGGTGGCAATACCTGAAGGTGGTGCCGCGTTGCGGACCGCCTGGAGAAACAGACAGGCGGTAGCCACACACCTAGCCGCTGCACCTGCGATGCTGCGGCTCACAACGCATCAACACGCCAGCTGCTCACAACACACCCAAACAGCTGCAAGTCAATGGGGCACCCACCTGCAATGCTGCGGCGCATGGGCAGCGGCACCAGCTCGTTGTCGCCGCCCGTCACGCCCCGCCCGCCGCGCTGCATCTGCTTGGCAGGATGGGGAGCAAGGGAAGGGAATGGAAGGGAAATGTGGGTCAGGTTAGCTGGGGTGGAACGGGAGACAGCGGGCAGAGCATGCAGTGTGGCCGCATGCGCAGGCATGCTGCCCAGCACCCGGTGCCGTCCGGTGTTTGCTGCAGCACCCTGCGCTCAACCGCACCTTGTCGCGCTGGATCTTCTCCAGCGCCTCAAACACCTCCTTCTCGCTGATGTACGGCTGCTGCTGGCGCACCGCCAGGATGGCTGCAGGCAGGCATCACAGAAATACGGGCTGTTAGGGAACAGGAGGCTATGCAGCAGAAATGGAGGCAGGCCGGCGCACTACCAGGATGGCTGCAGGGGGGCATCAAACAACTTAAGGCTGTTAGGGAACAGGCGGCTATGCAGCAGAAACGGAAGCAGGCCGGCGCACCGCCAGGATGGCTGCGGGCAGGAATGCAGGAGAAACGGTTGCATGCCATTCAGCAGATGGAGAAGAGGGCAGGAGATGGCTAATCAGGCAGCCGCGTCGCAGGCCACCCGGGGCGCTGCTGCTGCACCACAGCAGCCAACCGACCGACCAACCAATCAATCAGGCAGCTCACCCGACTGCTTCGTCAAGATCGTGGCAGCGCACTGTGTCGATGCTTTACCAAAGCACTCAATCAGCAAACCACAGCAATTGAAACAACAGCAATCGATCAGTCAATCAATCAGGCGGCTCACCCGACTGGTTCATCAGGTTCATCAGCTGGGCGCCCGTGAAGCCGGCGGTGGCGCGCGAAATCTTGTGGAAGTCTGGTTGGGAGGGAAGACAGAATGCGGGACACAAATAATGGAGGCGCCGACGGCAGCAGCAGGCCAAGCACGCCACCCTGTGTGCCCACACAAAGGACTGGCCACACGGCAGCCAGCGCAAATAGGCACCGAAGCAGGCACCACCGCAGCGTGCCCAAAACCGCTCGGCCAGCTGGGGGGCCGCCCTTTTGTGACTACTGCGAGCAGGTGCCACCCAGCCCGAGTGCCTGCTTCTCACAGCGCCACCTTTCACAGTGCGCTTCAGAAGCATGCGTAAAAAGGAGGGAAAAAAGGCTCACCCAGCTGCGGGTCCACCTTCTTGTCGCGGGCATGCACCTTGAGGATACCCACGCGGCCCTGCAGGGTGGGTGCAGGGCAGTGCGCGCTGCGAGCTTAGACAGGGGGCTCTTAAGAGGCTGAGTGGGAGTGCAGGCACCTGATGGATGCACCCGCAGCCCCCGCCCCTTGCTCATGCGCTGCCAGCGCGCCTCCCCGTCGGGCAGGGGCAGGTGCAGCCAGCGGCCTCGCTCCCATAGGAGCCTCCAAGGCCCCAAGCCACAAAACCATCGTCAACTGTGCTCTCTCACCTCCACGTTGGGCAGGGGCAGGTGGACAATGCGGTCAAAGCGGCCGGGGCGCGTCAGCGCCTTGTCCAAAGCCGACGGCCGGTTGGTGGCTGCCATGACCACCACACCCGTGTTGTCCTCAAAGCCGTCCATCTCTGCGGTGGGACAGGCAGAGCAGCAGAGGTGGAGCATTCAGGGGCATTGGGGGGAGAGGAGAGGGGCAGCTGGTGGCGGCCATCACACTGACACCCAGTGTTGTCGCCACAGCCGCCCATCCCTGCAACCAGGGCAGGTGCCGGAAGCAGCGGCTGGCTGGTGCTGCGCGTCGAGTCCAAGTGCCGCAGCCAGGAGGCAGTCCAACCGACTTAGCAGCGTGCAACAAACTTACAAGCAGCCAAAGAGCAAGGACCGGCAGCTTAAACAGGGATGGCTCACCCGTCAGCAGCTGGTTGATGGTGTGCACCGACTCGTCGTTGCCGCCGCCGCCAAAGGAGCGTGCCTTGCCCACGCCATCAAACTCATCAATGAACAGGATGCAGGGGGCCTGTGTGCGGTTGGTTGCGGGCAACAGGGCAACTCCATTGAGCAGCAGCAGTTGCACACTGGTATGCATGTGACCCATGCAAGCCCGAACTCGTCCCTGAACAGTCTGCGTCCCCGCGGCAGCAGATGGGGGGGCCGCTCGGCCGCAGCTCCGCTCACGTTCTTGCGGGCCTGCTGTAACATGTCGCGCACGCCCACCGCACCCCAAGCACAGTTTCGGAACGAGTGCAGCAGGGCAGAAACCTCAGCTCACGTTCTTGCGGGCTTGCTGGAACATGTCGCGCACGCGGCTGGCGCCCACACCCGTGAACATCTCCATGAACTCGGTGCCGGCTGCGCAAGAGAAGGAGGAAACAGGATGTTGAGTCAGAAATAGGGCAGCTGCCAGGTGGCAGCAGATGGGCATGCAGCAAGCGAGCAACTGCAACTGAAGCAGCATAGAGGCACACTCTGACCCAAGGCAGGCAGGCAGGGGCAGGGGCAGGGCAGCGCACAACACAACCCCGGCAATGCAGGGGCAGCCGGCAAGCTGGACACAACACGGCAGAATGTGTCTGCACGGATGAAGCGTACCAATGGAGAAGAAGGGCACGCCCGCCTCGCCCGCCACCGCCTTGGCCAGCAGCGTCTTGCCCGTGCCTGCGGGGGCGCAGAGACAGCCAGCCGCAACAGGTTGAATGATGGGACGACAGAACGGGCAAGCCTGCCGCGGGGAGAGCATCACCACAACAAGAAAGTGTCACACTGACAGCACCACAGCAAGACATGCAGTTCCGATTCAAACGTACCGGGCGCGCCGACCAGCAGCACGCCGGCGGGGGAGCGCGCGCCGAGGGTGAGGAAGCGCTGCGGGTCGCGCAGGAAGGACACAATCTCCATGATCTCATCCTTGACCTGCGAAATCATTGGAAGCAAAACAGACGGGGCCAAGGGTTTAGGGTTCAGGCTACGATGGACAGATGGAGTGCAGTGGGAAAGGGAAGACACAAGCAGGACCGCGAAACCAACACTGCGCATGTCAGGGAGGTGGACCAGGCGGCTGCGTGCCACCGGCAAGCGCCAGCAAAACAGCAGCAGCGGTGCGCGGCAGCAGCTGCCTCCTCCTGCTGACCGCTGCAGCATGGCATGCAAGGCAGCAAGCACAGGCCCACCTGGTCAATGCCCGCAATGTCCTTGAACGTCACCGTGGCATCCTTGGCCTGCAGCGCCGCAGGCAGGGGCGCAAGCATTGCTTGAGTATGGCGCAGCAGCAACGGTCCATGCATGCTGAATTGCCCTGATTGGCGCGGCGCGGCGTGGCATGGCATGGGCATGGCATGCCGACAGCATGCCCGCCTAGCCCGAGGCAGCAGCTGCCCCCACCTTGATGACCTCCAGCTTGGCGCCGCCAAAGATCTTGTCCCGCTTCTTCTTGCGCCCCAGCCTGCACACGGTGTGCGGAAGGGAGCAAACATGTGTTGAGCAGAGCTGGTTGCTGTCCATAGGGCGCACCGCGCTGCTTCTTGCGCCCCAGCGTGCGTGCAACGCATGTGCCGGAGAGGCGGGAGCAGCCGATGAAATCCGGGCACAGCAGGTGGAATGGACAGGGCGCATGCCGTGGCCACCATGTGCACCAATGGTGCGGCCATGCCCGCCGTTGCCCATGCCAATGTCATGCCACTTGCATGCCACCGCATGCCGTGCCAGCTCATGCCATGCCGTGCCATGCTGCTCAAGCTCATGCCATGCCCATGCCATGCATGCCATGTGCCATGCCCCAGCAACCCCACTCCTACGTGCCCCCAGCCCCTTCTCTGCGCCGCCTCCGCGCCGCCTCACCGGAAGGCAAACTTGATGAGGAGGAATGAGAAGAAGATGGGGAAGACGAGGCGCGCCACCGCGTGCAGCATGGGCATGACTGGGTTGATGGGTGTGTCCTCAATAAACACGCTGCGCAGCACAGAGCAGGGGGAGAAAAATGAACACATGGCATGAGCAGCGGGCGCATGACATGGCCAGTTGTGTTTTGAGGCATGGGCGGGCGGATGGGCGAGCCCGGGATGAACACGCAGCACGGCAGACGAGCAGGGGAGCAGGGGACGCAGGTGTTGACAGTGAGCTCAGGCCGCCCTGCCTGGACATGTGCCTGGATGCTACGTCTGCACCGCTGCCTTCAGGGCCGGAGCTATGCAGACGCAAGTGCGCGGCAGCAGGAAGGCAGCAGGAAGGCAGCAGGAAGGCAGCAGGACGGCAGCTGGGCAGGGCGGCCCCGCACCCGTGCTCCAGCAGGTGGTCATAAAGGTCCGGGTCGAAGGGCAGGCCAACCTTCTCTGCAGCAGAGGAGGCATGAGGAGGACGCGGCGGGTGGGTGAGTGCGGCAGTGCAGTACGGCGTGTGCACTGGGCGGGGACAGGAGAGGCAGCATGCCGCCCCCTGCCCGGCGCGCAAGCCGGCAGCCAGCACGAGCGCTGTTCTCTGTCGACATGCTGGGCCGAGCTGCCCAGGGTGGAGCGCAGAGCCCCTGAGGCGGCAGGCGCACCTGTGCGCACACCGCCGGGTGCGTTGGCCTTCGTCGTCACGTAGATGGTGCGGCGATCATGCGAGTAGCGGGCCTGCGGGCAGCAGGAATGGTGGGAGGCCAGCGTCGTTGGCGCGTGCGCATGCCAGCAGCACCGCAGCAAAGGCGTTGCGGTACGCGACAGCAGCGGCAATCTGCAGGCATGCTCAGCCAGCCTCGCATTCGCGCATCAACAGCACAACCACAGCATTGCAGCACCAGCAGCAGCGGCTGCAGCCTCACATGGCCAGTCTTGCGCTCCCCGACCAGCCCATAGCAGCCCCCAGCATCCACCACTACGGAGAATGCCACAACACACAGCCGATAGGCAGATGGAACCAAACACAAAAGTGCGCTCCAAGGCAAAAATAAAGTGCGCTCACATGGTCCACTTTACGCTCCCGAACCAGGTTCCAGAACTGGGTGTACGTCATCTCCTTCAGCTTCTCGGGCCGCCTGCATAACATGCGCAGCGCACACGCATTCAGACACATTGAGCTGGTGTGGTTCAAGCACAGGGTTGGTTCATCTCCTTCGGCTTCTCAGGCCGCCTGCATGCCCTCAGGCACAGAGCAGACGCATCGGGTGGGTGTGAAGCAGCGGGATGGGTGCAGGCACAGTGCACGCCACCGCTTTCACGCGTCGGGCCGCCGGCATGGTGCCGCTACGTTTGGGCTCCCCAAGCTGCATGTGCTCCACCCGGTAGCAACCCATTGGCACACTCCTCCGTCACACACCACAGCTCCAACGCAGCCGTAAATGGGTAGAATGGACGCACCAGGCGGTGACCACGCCAAAGTTGTCGTTCTTGGCAAACTCCTCGGCGCTGGGGATGGCGCTGGGGTCGGGCACCGTCGACTTAGTGGGGTCCTTCACCAGCTTTCCGCCCTTGGAGGGGGCTGCAGCGGTTGAGGCAGCAGGCAAGGGGCGCGCGTGAGTGTGGGAGGGCAGATGCGTCGGCAGGCAGGCAAGGTGCAGCAGCGAGGCATCGGGCGCCAAGGGGGCAGGGGAGGCGCAGCACGCCGGCCAGCTGGCGCCTGCGCGAGTGTGGCCGCCTCCGCAGCTCATTTGTCACGTGGCGCCCAAGTGCTGCACAGCCACAATCCAGCCTGCTACACAGCCACAATCCAGCCTGCTACACAGCCACAATCCAGCCTGTTACACAGCCACAATCCAGCCCCGTCCAGCTGGCGCTTGGGCAGCGGGGCACCCTCCTGCCTCACTCTGTAACCAACAACTGTAACCGACTGCCAACAAGCCACACGCCACTCTCACCCAGCTGGCGCTCGAGCAGCTTGGCGCCCTCCTCGCTCTGCCTGTCACCAACCGCTGTACAGCCCAGCTTCTCTCAACCCCACACGCAATACAAACTCACCCAGCTGGCGCTTGAGCAGCTTGGCGCCCTCCTCGGTCATCTTGGCGTCCGCCAGGCGGGACACCGCTGCGTTGGACTGCGCCGCCGCCTCCTCAGGAGACATCCAGGACGTCTGAAGGGGGGATGCACAGAAGGGGGGACGAGCGGCGCGTGAGCCGCAGGCACAGAACAATGGAGCCTGCCTGGCTAGCTGCGGCGGCGGCACTGCCTTGGGGGAGCATCCAGGGCGTCAGCAGAAGATAGAACGAGCGCGCAAAGGCAGGGCAGATGCGCGTGCAGCTGGCTGCGGCGGCACGGCCTCCTAGAGTGCCGCATGCCGCCCGCAGCGAGAAGTTCAGCAGCTGCTGCAGAGCTCTGGAAAAATGAACACCACTGCCGCCGAGCTGCCCACACGCCAGCTAAACTGCCGCTCACAGACGGCACACCGCACCGACACCCGGCCCCTCTCGCTCACCGCGCCCTTCTCCACCACCAGGCCGTTCTCCCGCTGCGCCTTCTTGTTGGTGCCCGCCTCCTTCTTGCTGCCGCCCTCCTTGGCCGCCAGCAGCATGCCAGTGTCGCGCCAGCCGCGCTGCTGCCGCTCGCCATCCTGCTGCGCCTGCTGCTGCTCGGTCAGCTGCGCCGCCGCCGCTGCGGGCGGCGGCGGCATGGGCGGCGGCGGCACGCTGCCTGCGCCGCCCAGCGGTGCTGCTGCTGCCGGGCGGGCCGCCATGAGCAGGGCGGCCGCGCTCAGCGCTGCGCCCGCAAAGGCGCGCTGCAGCCATGCCGCCGGCCATGCCGCCGCTGATGCCGCGCTGCTGTGTGGCAGCAGCGGCGGCGGCGGCGGAGGTCCGCTGCCATGGCTGCTGCTACTGCTGCTGCTGCTACTGCTGCTGCACCGGGCTAGGAGTGTGGCGCGCCGGCTGTGCAGCTGCATCGCCGGCTGGCGGCACGCGAGCGGCCAGCGGCACTGGAGCGGCGCCGCCGCCGCCAGGTGCTGGGCAGCGTCGCCGACGCCTGACCTGCTGCTGCTGAGGCTTGCATGCCTCCTGGATGGCCTCCAGCTGGTGCAGAGGGCCAGGGGCGCTGGCCTCAGCAAGGAGGCCGGCATAGCTGCGGCTGGGGTGGCCGGGCAGGCCTCTCCTGCTGCTCAAATCGTCCGCAACGCGTGCAAATGCGAATGCGGCAGCTCCAAGCCAGGAAGCGTGAGGGCTGGGAGAGGTGGGTCACTGCTCGCGCATAGACAGCAAGCGCGGGCGGGACCTGCACCCTCCGATGGCACCGATGCACGATGCTCGGCGTTTTGGTATGTGCGGAGGGGCCAACGGAGCACCACTGATCGGCATGCCTAGCTGGCAGTCATCAACACACGGGAGCCATGCAACCGGCCCTCCCGCGCCTGCTGCACATCGCGGAGACCACCGACAGTTGCCAGGGCAGGCCAGACGCCGCTGCACGCGCCGCGCAGAGGAACAAGCAGGCAACATGGCGGCACTCCTGGCGGCTAGCAGCAGCATGGCCCTGAGCAGCAGGTCCTGCGTGGCGCAGCGGCCGTTTGCAGCAGCCGCGGCCCTGCCGGCCCGCCCAGTGCAGCGCCTGCAGGTTGTGGCAGCCAAGCCCACCAAGGCACAGGAGTTCCGGTGAGACGGGTAGCAGCACCATTGACACAGTGGATGGGCAGTGAATGCGCCTCCACAGGACGGCAAGAGAGGCCGGCCCCCGACTCGGGGCGCCCCTGCAGGCCTGCAGGCCCCATCACCGCTGCTGCCGTCATGTGAAGGCATGCGGGTGGCTGTGGCAAAGCCGCGGCCCATGCCAGCGCTCGCTGTGTGGCTGCCTGCGTCGCCGCCGCCCTGCCGCCGCCCGCCACCGACCAAGGCCGCTCACAAGCACTCCACACACACTCCCGCCACCCTGCCCTGCTGCAGCGGCATGAGCAACGAGGACATTGACCAGGCGGTGCAGCAGTGCAAGCGCGACATGTTCACCATGCGCATCAAGTTTGCCAAGCGCGAGGTGCGCACCGCCTGGCTGAGTGCCGGCTTGACGTGTGGTCGTGTGGGGCTGTTCTGGGCTGCCCAGATCGCCATGCGCCGTCATGCCAGCCTGCAAGGGCGCAGCCATCCAACATCCAAACGCTTCCTGCAAGAACCTGTCTTGCCGCCGTGGCGTGGCTCTTGCTGCACGCCGACATGCTGCCGCCCCGCTCGCCTTGGATGCCCTGCCACCTGCCGCGCCTCATGCTGCTGCTGTCATCCGCACTGTGCCTGGTCCGCAGGAGTGGAAGCCCAGCGACTACAAGGCCCTGAAGCGCAAGGTGGCGCAGCTGCTGACCGTCCGCCGCGAGCGCGAGGTGCGGCGGGCGGGTGGGCGGGCGGCAGGCTGTGGGTGCTGTGCGAGCCAGAAGCCGCCCTGCTGGCCACGATGCGTTGATGGCTTGGGGTGCCGGCATGTGTGGCCATGCTGCGGCCACGGCTGGGCACAGCGCCACTGCTGGCAGAGCGTCCATGCAGCATCTGCAGACTAGCAGGCCGGTCCAGCGGCAGTAGCTGTGCACCTCACTTCCCCCACCCGCACGCGCCCTCCCTGCTTCCATCTGCAGCTGGCGCAGGGCATCGACCGCCGCGCGTCTAAGTCCGCTGAGAACCGCCGCCTGGTGGAGGCCGGCCTGGGCAAGTTTGCCAGCTAAGCGCCCCAGCCAGCTGAGCAGCCGGGGCGCCGCGGCGGCATGGCGCATTGCCGGCAGCTGCGGCGCCCGCGGTCCCAGCCCTCCCTCCCTGACTCCACCCCTGCAGCTCTCTTTTCCCTTGCTTCAATATTCAGAGTGTAACTTGGTTAGCCGTCACAGATCAGGAGGGTGGTGCTGGTCAGTCAGTGGTGTGGTTATGTTCAGGCAGTCGGTCGATTGTCAGTTCGTTCATCTGTCACGCTCACTCTCATGCCCGGCGCCCTCGCTGCCCGCCCCGAGCAGCCCCCATGGCGCCTTCGCTGGCGGCCCCGGCTGCTCCAGCAGGCTTGACGTTCAGCTGCCGCCGTGGCGACAGCACGCCGGCTGCGGACAGCTGCTGACGCAGCGCAGCAGCCTGCCTCGCTGTCGGCGAAGCTGCTGGCCCTGCTGGCCCTCCCGCCTTAGGGCTCCAGCCAGCCCTGCCTCGCTGCTGCTGCTGCTGCTGCTGCTGCTGCTGCTGGCGCCCTGCACCACCCTGCAGGTGCCTAGTGCCTGGACTGCTGGCCATGCCCTGTCCCGGAGGGGAGTGCGGCGGCGAGGCAGCTGCCGCCAGGCGGTGCGGTGCTGGCGAGGCTTTCCAGCCAGCCTGTGCTGCCCCCGCTCCACGGGTGGGTGAGGTGGGGCTCATGGGGCTAGCTACAGAAGCAGGGCTGCGGGGTGGGGATCCCATCTGTCCTGCCAGCGCTCCCCTGCCTCCAGTGCTGCCGCTCACCTGCCTCCCGGCAGGCGAGCGCTGCAGAGCTGCAAGGTAGGGAGGCGGCTGCCCTCCCATGCCTGGGCTGCCTGGTTGCTGCTGCTGCCCAGAAGCTGGCTGGTGTGCTGCCGGAGGCGGCCCGGCCGCCCTAGCCAGGCTGCCTGCTGGTGAGACTGAGACCCCACCTGCCTTGCTGCTCCTCACGGCCCCCGCTGGCTCACGCTGCCGGGCCACCGCATGCCTGGGTGGGCCATAACTCAGGCTGTCCTCTGGCCCCAGCGGCTGGCGGCGGCTGCGGTGGTCAGAGTCGTCCAGAGCGGCCCGGCGCTGCGTCTGAAGGCCCCCAAGCCTGCTGCCACTCATGGCGGCAGCCGCTGCTGCAGCCGCTGCCACAGCTGCCACCGGTGCAGCTGCAGCAGTGCGTGGCTGGCCGGGCAACGGCTGGCCTGGTAGGGGCCCTGCCCTAACGCTAATGGTGGCAGCATGCCGCAGCTGTGGCCTGTGCTTTTCCTCCAGCAGCGGCAGGTGCTCCCCAGGCTCCCAGTCGCCGGTATGGTGAGCATGCTGCGCCGCGTGTGCCTGCTGCTGCTGCGCCGCAGGTGGCAGCTGCACATGCCCCTGCTGGCGCAAAGGGCCCAGAGAAGAGCCAGCGCCGCTGTCTCGAGGGGTCAGGCCCAGCCCCGTGCCGCCCAGGCTAATCTGCATGTCCCCCATGGCTGATGCCCGGCGGTCGGCAGGCCTAGCGTCGACGCCGCCGCCAGCTCGCGGCTGCAGCTGCTGCGACTGCCTGAGCAGGTGCCTGCTCCGCCCAGCCGCGGCTGCACCGGCAGGTAGTGGGTGGGCCCCTTGCGCCGCTGCCACATGCAGCTCAGCCGAGGACAGCGACTCTGCTAGGGCGGATGGGGTGGGGGACAGGCGGTGGTGTCCCCCTGGCCCCAACCCTGACCGCCACGGCTGCGGCTGCGGCTGCTGTGCCTGCTGCAGTGCCGGTTGGGCCTGCTGCGGCTGCTGCCGGGGCGGCGCTGCTGCTCCTAGCATGCGGCTGCTGGGGGACGGCTGCAGGTGGCTCCCCCTCCCTCCCCGCTGCTGCGTGGCTGGGCGGTGGGCAGGGATGTGATGCGCCTGCTCCGGCTCCCCAGCCTCGCTGGCCGCGGTGCCCTGCTCCTGCAGCTTGCGCCGCTTGCGCATGGCCAGCATGCGGCGCTGCAGCTCCTCCCGTGCCTGCTCGCGAGCCACCTTGAACTCGGCAGACAGCCAGGACTGCTTGTCCGCAAAGTACGGCATGGCCAGCAGCTGGGCAGCGGAGGGGCGGCAGGCCGGGTCCACCTGCGGGGCAGAGCCAGCCAGGTTCCCAGCTTTGCAGCAGAAGCAGCAATGCGGCACGAGCTCCCAATACAGCTCCCTAGCGCTCGCCATCAATCACAGGGCAGGCAGCTCTATGCAAGCTGAGATTGCCCTTGTGATGCAGTCAGCCAGCCAGCCCCCGCACCTGCAGGCATGCCTCCAGCACCTCCAGCAGCTGCGGGGAGAAGTGCGGGAAGCGGCGGCGCAGCGGCTCCACCTCCGCCGGACGCGGCAGGGCCATGCGGCTGTACCTGCTGGCCGGCAGGCAGATGGAGGCAAGTTATGTGATTGTGTTGCGATATCAGCAGCCAGCGGGAAGTGGCCTGGTCGGGATACAGCACCAGCTACTTGAATGCACGCGGCGCGCATGTGAACCTTGCCGCTATCGCCGCCACGGCGCACTCACACTGGGTGGCGGCGCAGCCACTCCATCTGCTGCTCGCTGAGGCGGCCGAAGCACTTGAGGATGAGGAACAGCTGGTCCATATCAGACTCCCCCGGGAACAGCGGCAGCCGCGTCACCAGCTCAGCCAGCAGGCAGCCTGCGGGGCGCGGTTTCCTTGTTCACCCGCTAGGCAGGGCTGCTTCAACCCATCGTGCTCGCATGCGGGCAGCGCATACTGCTGTGCAGCTTGGGCTGGCACGCAGCAGCAGCGACGGACAAGCATCGCCAGCACATGAACGCATCCCCGTAGCCTGCCCGCCCCATGAGCCCACCTATGGCCCAGATGTCCACCTCCGGCCCAGTGTACTGCCCCGCCCCAACCAGCAGCTCTGGGGAGCGGTACCAGCGGGTGGCCACATACTCGCTGTACCGCTGCCCCGGCTGGCTGCCGGCTCCTGCATCGCCGGGCACCATGCTGCGCGCAAAGCCGAAGTCACTGCAGGGCAGAGAGGCAGGAGGGCGGGGAGTTAAGAGTGTGCAGAACGGGTGGGTGCTGTTGTGTGTGAGTTTGCAGGCGTTGAGGAGGTGGTCGGGGTTGCACCGGCTGCCCTCTGCATGCATCTGCACCTTTCTACACCAACACCGCACCACAGCTTGAGGATGCCTGCCGAGTTGAGCAGGATGTTCTCGGGCTTGATGTCGCGGTGGATCACACGCTTGGCTGCAAGCGAATGGTAAGTTGCGGGCGGCAACTTGCAGGCGGCAAGGGCTCCACTGGCGAGCGAGCTAGCGCGGCAGCAGCCGCGGCACATACAGCAGCATTAGGCAGCACGTTGCAGCAGGACCACGAGCTAGCGCGGCAGCAGCCGCTCTTGCTGGCCCACCCCCTTCCCATCCACTCACCGTGCATGTACTGCACCGCCTGCAGCAGCTGCCACATGTAGCGCTTGACCGCTGCTTCGGGCAGGCCGGAGGGGTTGCGCTCCAGGTCCTCCAGCACTGCAGGGCAGCAGCCAGGCGGCAGCCAGGATCAGCTGAGGATTGGTGGCTGATCAGCAGCAGCAAGTGGCTGCACACCGACGCGGCAAAGCCGCAAGCCGCGCAGATCAACAGGTGCACCGCTGGCGGCACCCTGCCCGGTGGCCTGCGACAGCTGGTGCAGGCTGCGCCCGGCCTGCACCAGCTTCTCCTCCACCCCGCCCGCACCCGTCTTCTCCAGGTACTCGAAACACAGGTACAGCTTGCCCCCTTGGCGAAACACGTCCAGCAGCGTCACAATGTGCTCATGGCTCAGCTGCAGAGAAGGCGGGGCAGGGGCGAAGGGCTGAGCGTCTGTGCGGGGTGCATCAGGTGCAAGATTCTTGCAGACGGGCCTGCCGCTGCCGCACGGGTCGGCTGCAGGGCTGCCCTCAGCACCCACCTCGCGCAGCAGCTTGACCTCGCGCAGCGCCGTCTTGCGCACCTACGTAACCGGACAGGGCAGCCAGCGTGGGTGGGCAAGCAAGCATGGCAGAGGGCGGGGGAAGATGAGCAGGGCGGTGTGCGGCAGGGTGTGGCCAGCATGCTCCGCCAGCTGGGTGCTGAGCAGCCTGCGGCGCCGCCTGCACCCGCACCGCCCAGCGCCACACCTGTGCCGCATCCGCGTTCTCGCCATCGATGCGGCTCTTGAACTTTTTGATCGCCACGATCTCACCCGACTCGCGGTTGCGGCACTTCAGCACCTGCGCTCGGGGCGGTACAGCAACGGGCGGAAGTTTGAACCTCCTCCTCTGCTGGTCTCCACCATCAGGTGGGTCCACAGCGCTGGGTTCACCCAGCGGCAGTGTGGCGCATCCCCAGTAGCAGCATGGGTGCGAGCTGCTGTGAAAGGGGGGAGGGCGTGCCGCCGCCACCCCTGTCCCGCGCCCATGTGCCTTGCGGCCTGCCTCTGCGCACCGTGCCAAACGTGCCCTGCGCGGTGGGGGGATTGCAGGGGAGATAAGTTGCGGTGACATCCATTTCAGGTCTGCAAGGATCAAACACGCTGTCAGTAAGGCAGCGCGCTTGTGCAGGCGGGCAGGCAGCCGGCCGGGCGGCGGCAGAGTGGCCGCTCAGCGGCCGGGCGGCGGCGCGGCGGTGGGGCGCGCGGCGCACCTCTCCGATGCGTCCCAGGTTCTCGTAGGCCTGCGTGGCGCGGTGGGTGGGGGGTGCCGGGGCG
>VIYQ01000535.1:0-18119 GCA_009928355.1 Chlorella sp. CH2018
GGGGGAGGTGGGGGCCGTGGCGGGCTGGGGCCAGCACTCCCTGCCCCTCTGCCGGGCAGAGGTGGCGGCGGGGGTGGTGGCGCTGGTGCTGCTGCCGCTTGCTGCCTGGCATCCGCCTGCTGCTGCTGCTCGTCTTGTCGATGCTGCTGCGTCTGCTGCTGTGACGGCCCAGCTGCTGCTCCGGTTGGGCTGCCGCCGGAGGCCGAGGCAGGGGGCGGTGCAGGGAGGGCAGGGGGCACCTCCTCTCCCAGCAGCGTGTGCACAACAGCCTGGTAGCCGTGCGTGCTGTACAGCAGCACGGTGGCCAGTAGCTGCAGCGCCACCTCACTGCCGCCCACATGGTCTTCATCTAGTGCCAGGCACACTGCCGGGATGAACTGGGGCAGGCCCAGGCAGGACTCCATGCCCACCGCGCCACTGCACAGTGAAGGAGTAAAAGAGGGGGGGTTGCTGCTTCTCGAATCCACGGCAGGACGATAGTGCAGGACAGACTGCAAAGAATGCAAGATGGGTGACAACTGAACGCTGTTTCATGTCCAACAGACAAGTGGTGTAGCAGCCTTGCAACGCACCTGACAAGTGAGTGGAGAGCCTGCAGTGCTGCAAGTGCCGCCGGTTCCGCCTGCCGCTGCCCCTGCTCCAGCGCTTCGCTGTGCAGCAGCAGCGCCTCCAGTAGCAACTCGCCGCCGTGCAGGCGGCAGAAGAGGCGGCACCAGGCAGCGGATGCAAAATCCAGGCACTCCTGCGGACATGAAAGGAACGAGGTACAGCAGGGCATGGAACCATGGCATGAGGAGTCTGGCACAGAGCCAGGCTCCACCCTGCTCCCCCCTGCAGCAGGCCTCACCTTGGCATCACCCAGTGACTCGGCGCCCGGCCAGCGCTGCACCTCAGCAATCATTGCCTGGGGGCTGTACACAGTAGGAAGGAGAAAGGCTGGAGGGGTTAGGAGGCCAAACTCGACACGTCCACCAGCACAAGAAAGCCATCTCAAGCGGCTGGAATCCAGCTGCAACCCACTGCTGCCCGCACCTGATGTACAGCACATCAGCGTGGCTGCAAGGGCAGGGCGAGGGCGGCAGCACAGAAACACGTGGGAGAGCCAGCATGGGCGGCCGCACAAGACTGCGCAGGGAAGCCATCTGCTGCGATGCAAACTCGGCATGCATCGGAGTTGGCACCCCCCCTGCTTGCTGCACTCACAGCCAGTTGTTCCACTCGGGCAGCACCCGTGTCAGCTCCATCACCAGCATGCACATGGCCGCCACGGCAGCGGTGGAGTGCGGCGCCTGGTTTGACACAATGCCCTTCCAGCCCTGGGGGAGAGGAGGGGTGGGTAGGTGGGCAGCACGACAATGATTGCAGCGCAACACAGCGGAGCCAAGCAGGTTCATGGGTGACCAGCAGGTAATCAGCACGGCAGCACAGCTCAGTGTCACTCAACAACACAACGTGCTGGCAGCATGCGCACCTCCAGCACCGCCAGCTGCTCCCCGCTCAGCTCCGCAGTGTGCCGCTCCACAAACAGCAGCGCCCGCTGGTAGTGCTCGTCAATGCTCTCCAGCGGCAGGCTGCTCTGCAGGCCCGCCATGAGCGCCTGGATGGGTGCACCGCCGTGCGGGCCCTGCAGCGCCGGCAGCGACGCGCTGTATGCCTCCTGCGCCTCCACCGCTGGCCCCAGCAGTGCTGCCGTCTGCTGCTGAGCAGCCGCCGCTGCTGCTGCTACATCGCTGCTGGAGCGGCTGGCGCCACGGGCCTCAGCCTCCGTGCTGGACGAGTGGTGGAACAGGGCAGATGCCCAGGAGCGCTGGGCCCGTGGCGGCCGCCGCGCCGAACCAGGCGTGCCCACGCTGCTGCCGCCAGGCGATGGCAGCGGCGCATCGCTCTGGGTGCTGGCACGCCGACCGTGGAAGCCTGCCAAGCCGGGCACCGCAAGCCCGCTGGGCCGGCGGGAGGGCGAGGGGCTGCCGGCTGCCGGCAGGAGAGCATGAGCTGCTGCCGCCGCTGCGTGGCGCACTGCCGAGGAGATGGCGTCTGTCCAGTGCTGCCGCTGCCCCGCTGATGCAGCCTTCAGGTGGTACGTGCGGCCGGTGGCATCGCTGACCGAGAAGGCCGTGAGATTGTGAGGGTCGATCGCAACGTGGGCACCAGCGAGCCGCAGAACACCTGCCGGCGGCCCAGCCTCGCGGCGGGCACCCCGAAAATAGGCCAGCTGCGGCTCAAGCCCGCCAGAGTGCAGCACAAAGTAGCGGGTGCGCCATGAGGCAACATAGTCGCCTGCAGGGGGCGTGGAGGTTGGCGAGGGGGCGTGCTGAAGGGCGCTCGGTTGGGCGGCGGCAGCGGCGGCGGCGGCGGCGGCGGTAAGCAAGCGCCCAAGCCCCGGCGGCAGCGGCGCGCTCACCCCTCTTCAACAGCAAGCCCTCCGTTTCCGTGGAGCTCATGGCTAGCGGCCTAGCAACGGAAGGCGAGTCGCTGGGCAGGCGCTGTCTGCGCCAACTGCCGCCGGCAGCGCCTGGACATGCTTGCGACACCGGTGCGGTTGTTGCAAGTTGCAGATCCGCGCAAACGATGCGTGCACGCCAAGCCCCATGCCAGGGCAATGTCGTGCGAGCCTGGTGGCGCACCGCGCGCACCAGCGATCGCAATTGCACCCACGATGGAGCCTGCCGGGCCAGGCCCCTGCCTCTCAGACTTGCCAGCGGCCGTCTGGGCAAACGTGCTGGCCCACACCACTCCCAGCGACCTGCTGGCGCTGTCGAGCGCCTGCTCTGCACTCAGGCACCTGGCTGGAGATGTGAGATGGGCAGTCTGCTGCTGGCTGCTGGTGCCGCCGGTGCCGCTGCCACTGCCGCTGCCGCCGCGAGCGCCAGCGCCACCTTGGATGTCACATTACTTGTGATTGCGGCAACAGGCTGTAGTGTGAGACCCACTAGCTCCACAACCTGCAGGATGCCCTCTGGCGGGACCAGTGCGAAGCCTGGATGGCGGCGGCGCGCAGCCCCAGCAACGGCCTTGCTGCCCTGAGCGCTCCAGCGCTGCGGGATGCGCTGCACCTACCCAACTATCTAGCCCTCTACCAGGCGCTGCACCGACTGGGATCCTGGCCTGCCGGCCTGTGGTACGCCACCAATGACTCGGCAGGGCCACGAGGGCGCCTGCTGGCGGTGGGGCTGCACCTGCCAAGTGGCAGCCTGCGGCTGCAGGCCCCGCAGCACCGCGTGCTGACTGGCCGCGTGCCTGCTGAGGAGGCCTGGGAGCTGCGCCCAGGGGGCTGGCGCATAGCCTTTGAGGCAGCCGGCGGCGGGGTCACAAAGGTGAGCCGCCAACATGTGTCCCGGCAGAGCCGCTGCCTGATGGTCTCAGTGGGAGGCTCTCTTGGTCGCAACCACCTGCTGGCCATTGTTTACTCGTTTGGCATTGTTCCTCCGCAGGTTAGTGTGTGCCCCAGCAGCGGCTCGCCAGGTGGCCTGCACTGCTCACTGCAGCTCTCTCTGGATGGCCGCTCGCTCGTCGTGCACCGCAGCCAGCAGCTGCGCCCGCCGCCGGCAGCGGCCGGCCACCGCACCATCCTGCCCACCGCACCGGCTGCGATAAGCAGCAGTGGCTCTGGCGGCAGCAGCAGCTCAGGCAGCGGGAGCGGCAGGCGGTGCCTGTCGGTGCCCTCCAGCAGCGCCAGCGAGGCGCTTGCCAGCCTGGCCTCCTACCTGGGGGTGCACAGCAATGCCCGCATCCTGCTGGAGTCCATCGCCTACCGCCGAGTCCAGCTGCCTGCGCCAGCAGACTTGGAGCCAGTAGAGGGGGAGCCGCCGGGCCTGACGCTGCTGCGCCGCCACCAGGCAAGCTGCTGCAGGCAGGCAGGCAGGCAGTTGTGTGTGTGTTGTGCTCCTCTGCAGCTGGCTGGCTGAGGCTGCGCATGACATCATCAGGTGGCAGGCCTTGTGTGCCCTCTGTTCTCCTTTGCGATGTCATCACCTCCTCTCACATTGCCTGTCTGCCCTCCGCTTCAGGGGGTCCGCACAGGCAGCTATGGCCCGCATGGCATGGAGGTGCTGCAGCTGGCAGTCAGCAGCTGCGAGGCAGACGTGCCTCCGGGCTGCCCCATTCGGGGGCCGCGCCTGCAGGGGCTGAAGCTGCTGGGAGACCCAAATGTGCCCGCTCTCAAGTGCGAGTTGGGCAGCACGCCGGGATATGTGTGTGGTGCCTTCTGCACTGCGCTTGTTGGTTTCTGAGGGACAAGGGGATGCCCTGAGATGCATGGGACCTGTGCATGAACGAGCCTCCATGTTTGTCCTGGCCCGCTGCTCTCCACAGGTACAGCTTTGTTGCGGACGCCACCAGCTGCCGCATGGGGCCTTACAACCGGGACACAGATGACCCGTTTGCCCCTGGGCCCGGCCTTGCACGGCCCTGCCTCGCTTTCTACCAGCATGGCACGCAGCTGGTGGACATTGAGGCGCGGCCCGTGGTGGCGCGCTTCAGGGCAGGTGGGCCTGTTGACCAGCACCACGCTGGGAGGCATGTTGGTGACCTGCAGCGCTGGCTGGCACGGGGCTCACTTCGTATCTGCCTGTTTGTTGGAGCACTGCAGGTCAGTTCACGCTCCCACATTTTGTTGTCAACTCTGCTGTGCGCAGTGGGGCAGATCAACATGGTGCCCGGGCAGTGGCAGCCAGAGTGGGTGCCGGCCACAGTGCTGGTGTATGGCTCGCCCCTGGAGGGCACCTTGACCGTGATTTTCGAGGACGAAGGGGAGCCCTTCCGCCATGCCATCGACTTTGAGGGTGCGATGGGGAGAGGGGCTGGAGCGTGATTGTCACAAAGTAGCTGCGGATTAGCAGCAGGCAGCGGTTGCATGCGCTGTGAGCGCAAGCTGTCTGCCATGGACACCACCTCCCGCCAACCTGCTCACCTGTCTGCCCATGCCCATGCAGAGTTTCCTTTCACGGCGGACGGCTTTGTGTCGCATGATGCAGACTAGCATGGCAGTCTGACATTGGCCCACACTCTGCATGCCGAGTTCGCCCGGACAGCACATATTTACGTACATGCACACCTGTAGAAATGCACCAAGAATGCCAGCAGCGCAGAAGAAGCCTCCACAGGAGCCCTTCCATCCCACAGGGCAGCCTTCACCTGCAGTGGTGCACAAGGGGGCACAGGAGGCGGCAGGCCTGAGCACCAGCGCTGCTCACCCATAGCAAAGCGATGGCTTGGGCCACCGGCATGCGTGCTGCGGGGGCCCGACGTGTGAGCGCCACATTTGGACTGCCACCACCAGCCTGCCGGTCAGTTGCAGGCTGCCCCCGCGGGCGTTAACCAGCCCCAAACAACACCAAAAACGCTTCTTGCCTGTAGCTCTTCTGAGCTGCCCCCCGCTGCCCCCAAACCAGCCCCAAACAACACCAAAAACGCGTCTTGCCGGTAGCTCTTCTGGGCTGCAGCAGAAAGCTTCCCACTGGTTGCACGTAGCACACTGCTCCTCCCTTGCTGGCCTGTTGTGATAAATGCACCAGCTTCCACGGTCTCGGGTGCAGCGACGAGGCAGGCAGAACCTCTCAAAGAGAATGCTCTCTGTATCAGCTGCTGCAAGCGGGTCAGCGCAGTCGAGCATGTAGAGCTCGTTGCGGGAGAGGCCTGGCGGGGGCATGCAAGCTGAAACAGACAGCGGTGCGAGGGATCCCTATGTTGTTCGGCGAGCAAGCCAGCCGTGCCTTCCGATGTGCAAGGCTCACAGGTGTGCCACATACAGCTCGGAGGGCAGCATGGCATCGGAGGCTTGGTGGTCAACGGCGGTGTTGCTTGCACTGTGGCCACAACAGGGACTACCACAGATGTGCGCTTTCATCAGCTGCTGGCCAACGGGTGTCACAGTCTAGTTCTGCCCTCCCCGCCCCAGATTATCTCTTCTGCCGCACGAGCACCAAATTGCTCCTACACAACATGCACTGCATTCTGTAGCGCATTCTGTCGCGCAGCACACGAGGTGTTTGTGGCGATTTTTACAGTCAAGGTGTTGTATGGTGCTTTCGCAGGGGGCATGCTGCTCCAAGCCAGCTGCCTATGCCGCAGGCGCTGCTGCCGCCACGCCAGCAGCGCAGAAGAAGCCTCCACAGGAGCCCTTCCATCCCACAGGGCAGCCTTCACCTGCAGTGGTGCACAAGGGGGCACAGGAGGCGGCAGGCCTGAGCACCAGCGCTGCTCACCCATAGCAAAGCGATGGCTTGGGCCACCGGCATGCGTGCTGCGGGGGCCCGACGTGTGAGCGCCACATTTGGACTGCCACCACCAGCCTGCCGGTCAGTTGCAGGCTGCCCCCGCGGGCGTTAACCAGCCCCAAACAACACCAAAAACGCTTCTTGCCGGTAGCTCTTCTGGAACCGTGCGCGAGCGCCATGGCCGCCGAACTGCAGGCAAAGAGTTGAGGAAAATGCAGAGAGCCGTCAGGGGTGCGTTTGGGCGGTCGCCGCACCGGCGTCGTCCCCGCCGCCGGCGGCGGCGATCACTCACCCACCTTACTGCAGCATAGTGCACAGGCTTTCGCGCAGGTTAAGCACAAAGATGCCAGACAATGCCATGCTCTGCCATCCATGCGCACCTTCTTGGGCTCGCAGCGGCGGGGGTCGGCCACCAGCAGCGTGCGGTCGTAGGTCAGCAGGATGTCCTTGATCTCGTTCTTGCTCTGCTCATCCACGTCTGCGGAAGGCACGGAGGGAGGAGCAAAGAGGTTGAGGAAGCATGCAACTTGGTGCCACTGACCATGGCACGGCCACTGGTCGGTGCTGGCGCCGCTGTCTGCGGCAGCAGCCTGGCCAAAACCGCCCACATGTCTGATCCGTGCCGTGCAGACAACGTCTTGCTGGCTGCTGCAGAGATCGCCAATGCTTGCAGTGCTGCCGTCAACCGCTGCCGCCGCCGCATGCTCCATCCCGCTGCTGCCCCTACTGCTGGACACCCGCACGCTGCCTCGCCTGCTGCATCTTAAGATTTGCTAGCCCTGCTGTCCCAAGCCATCGCCTCTTGCCCACACCGCAACCAGGCATGCCAGCGGTCCACCGCTACGCCCACCCTACCCAGCCCACTCACACTTCTGGTAGAAGGCCACGATGCCCTTGGAGATGGCCTGGCGGATGGCGTAGATCTGGGACACCTGGCCGCCGCCCTGCAGTAGCAGAGCAGAGGGAGCAGGCGCAGGGCGGCAAGCACTCAGCGCGTGCAAGTGCAGCCCAGCACATGCCCACTGCTATCGCATGCCCTGGTCTGCACTGCTGGCGGCTGGCAAAGCAGCCCAGCTCATGCTGCCGTCGCCGCTGCTGCCATGCCGTCCCATTGTGTCGCAGCCGCCCCGCACCTTGACGCGGATGCGGATGTCCACGTTGGAGAAGCGCTGCTTGCCGAGCAGCAGCACCGGCTCAAACGCCTTCCAGCGCAGCGTCTCGGGCTGCACCAGCTCCAGGGGAGAGCCTGCGGCAGCGCACAGGGAGACAGCACGCAAAGCGGTGGGACAACGGCTGCAGTGCAGCAGGTACCATCGCATGCTGCTTATGGTTGCTGGGAATTGAGAAAGCCATGCTGAGGGCCTCTGCTGTGTGACTGAGGTGGGCATGGCACGGTGTGCCCCTCAGTGCCTGCCGCCGCTCCATGCTCCATGCCACAAACAGCCGTGCTGCTGCCAACAGCCATTGCAAGCTGCAGCGGGCTCGGAGCCATCTGCGTGCTGCTCTTGACACTGCATCCAGCTGCGTGCTTCATCCTGTCTCCCATTCACGCCCGCGCTCCTTTGAAGCCGCTGGCGCCATGCTGCCACGGCACAACCACTCCTGCTGCCCGCTGCGTGCTGCCTCACAGCCGCGTCCATGCTGCTCTCAGCTGTTCCCACTGCCGCCACTCCTGCTGCCCTCCCAGCAGCAGCTGAGCACGCCTCTCACCGTTGAGGCGGATCTCGCCCTTGCCGCGCTTCACGTAGGCCACAGCCACCGCATTCTTCTTGCGGCCGAAAGTCTGGACGGACTGCAGCAGCAGGAGATGGGGCAGGCAGGCAGCGGCATGTGGTCGGCACGCCTGTGCAAAGCCACGCAGCAGCACGGGGCAGCGAGGGACCGAGCTCCGGGCTGCACGGCCGCCGACTGGGGGCGCCGCCGCCTGCCCTGCGCTGGCGCCTGCATGGCCGCCCGGCCGACCACCGCCCTCAATTGCGCCGTGCAATGCCGCCCGCGCGCCGTGCTGCCGCAGCCGCCAGCACTGGCCCACGACAAGCCGTGCATCGCTCGCTGCCGGTCGGGCTGCGGCCCCGGCGCGCTGCTACCCGCTCCAGGCCGAATGCTGCTGCCCTGGGCCGCGCCAGGGCCCCCGCAGGCCTCCCCCGGCCATGCTGCATCCCCGGGCCGCACCTCCGCCATGGTTGCAGAGCCGCTGTCCTCTCCAACGACCAGACACGCGAAAGAGGGCGATGCGGGGCCCGCCAGCGCCCTTGGCCCAGCCGCCCGCCGCGCCGAGCACGCAGCATGGGGGCATGGCCGGGCCTCAGGCAGCTCGATCGGCGCTTGCAGGGCCGCCCCGGAGTTGTGCAGAGTTCAGTGCCGCGCCGTGAGGCCTCGCCGACCCGCGCCCAAGCCCGTCGCGACCACCCCAAGCCCCTCCGGCCCTCAGCGCGCCCAGGCTCGGCCGCCGCCGCGTCCCGAGCCTCTGCAGGCGCCAGTGGCAGCGCCAGACAGCTAGGGTGCGCGGGTCAGCGCCCTTGCCAGCGGGGCGCCCTCCGCCGCCTCCGCCGCTCCCCCGCCCGAGCGCGTAGCAGCAGCAGCAGCAGCAACCATGGCAGCCGAGGGGCAGGCGCCGCCGCCCACCAGCGCGGTGCTGATGAGCCTGTCCAAGCACATTGCGGTGCGGTGCGCCAAGGTCAACCGTGCCTACATGGACTGCAAGGCCAACGACGCAAACCCCGAGACGTGCCTGGCCCAGGGCGATGCAGTCACCTCCTGCGTCATCGACCTGTGAGCAACTGAGGGGGCCACATGCCATGTATCGAGCAGGGCGGGACAGCCAGCACGCTGCAGTTGGGCAGCAGGTGGCATTTGCACAGTGCCTGCTGCACTTGCAGTCCCGCGGGCTGCACCCCTCTAATGTCTCCCCTCACGCCGACCCATCCTGCCGCAGGCTGAAGGAGGTGAACGCCAAGTGCCCGCAGCAACTCAAAGCCTACTACGAGTGCATGGACTACTATAGGTGAGCCGGTGGTGCGGTGGGCAGCACAGGTAGCAGCTGTGTGGCATGTGCAACTGCATGTGCTGGAGGCATATGACGGCTGGCTTGTTGACAAGCAGGAAGCAGCCAGCTCACACCCTTCCCCCCTGCCTGCCCCGCTGCAGCAACAAGTTCACCAAGTGCCGCAAGGAGCAGAAGGACTTTGAGGAGGCGTGCCCCGTGTCTTGAGGCGGCCACCACCTGCTGCAGCAGCGGTGACAGCAGCTGATGGGAGCACCACCTGTCCGCCCCGCACCAGCAGGCTGCGGCAGCTAGCTGCAGCCAGCAGCAACTGGATTGCAGTTCATCAGTACCAGACGGCACTGTGCCCTTCCTCCTTGCCTCCCTTGTCCCTTGCGCGCTCGCTGCAGCCTGAGGCCTCACGCTGCGTGCTCCGGTGTAACACACAACCAGAAGGGTACATGAAACGGGCAAGTGGCAAAGCGACTGGAAAGGAAGGAATGCTAGCGTTGCTAAGGACCGTGGTAGGGGGAGCACATGGGTTGGGAGTGGGCCGCCATGGTATCGAGCGGCCCCTGGTGACAAATTCCGATGTGTGTGCGGCAGCGCTGATGCAAGCAGAAGAGGGAGCAGGGACGGGCAGAGATATAGCGGCAAAGGCGGCAACATGGCATGCGCGCCTTGCATCGGGGACGGCACGTTGGGGGGCGCAGAAACAGGGGGGAACAAGGGAGTGGCCGCTGGCGGCGGCGTCTGGGCAAATGCGGATACTGGGTTCGACAGGGGTCACAGTCTGTTGGGTGCTTGGCACTCGGGTGGCGCCCGGGCGGTGCCCGCGGTTGGCAGCAGTGCTGGCTCAGCCAGCGGCGCGTGCAGACCGGTGGCAGCGGCGGCGCGCAGGGCGCTCAACTGATATCAACGGGCCTAGGGAGGAGGCAGGGTGGTGGCAGCAGGCTTGGGGGCGGTCTCAGCAGCGGGTTCTGGTGGCGCGCAAGGCAGCCCGCTGTGGCACAGCTGCGCCCACTGGCATGGCTGCCTGCCCAGCCGACCGGACCGCCTGCCATCCCGCCTGGCTCCCGCCCGAGAGCGGGAGGGAGGCCCTCACTCGTCGTCGGCCGCCAGGTCGCCCCAGCGCACGCCGTGCTTGGCGGCCAGGTAGTGCGCGCCCACGGGGCCACGGCTGCCGTAGGGATACAGCTCGGGCTGCACGCCCCGCTGCTCAATCTCCTGCGGAGGGGTGGGTGTGGTGGGTTGCGGTGGGGCGGAGTTGAGGTGGGGATACAGTGCAGCTGGGGAGCAGGGCTGGTGCTAATGTAGCAATTGAACAAGCGCTGGCCAACTCAGATCATGCCTGGGCCTGTGCACAGCAGGAACGTGGGCGCCGCGTGCAACTGCCTGCGGGCCCAGCAGGCAGCCGCCCTCACCTTGAGCACGGGCGTGAACTTCGCCCACGCCACCTCCAGCTCGTCGTTGCGGATGAACAGGCGGCGGTCGCCGTTGATGCAGTCCAGGATCAGGCGCTCGTACGCGTCTGGGGATTGGAGCGGTTGGAGGAAACACGCAGGCAAGGTGTGGGTCAAGGTGCCAACCTGATTGGGAGGAGTGAACCTGTGGCTGCTGCGCCTTGCTGTTCATCTCAGCCCACAAATGCACTGCCCTGCCCACTTGTGGCTCCAGCGCCACCGCTCCCGAATCGCCTCGAGCAGTGCCCTCACCCGGCAGGTGCACGTCATACTTGGACTTGTATGTCAGGTCCAGCCGCGTGGTGTCAATGCGCAGGCCCAGGCCGGGCACCTACGGGACAGTGGGGCAGGGCAGGTCAGCAGGGAAGGCAGGTGAGCTGGGGCTTGGGTGGTGGGGCACCAGTGCAGCAGGGGATGCATGCGGTAGGTAGGCTGACCATGCCCATGCGTGTCCCAGGCCCTGCCCATCTCGGTCTCCCACCTTGTTGTTAATCTTCATGTAGATGCCCTCGTTGGGCTGGATGCGGATCACCTGCAGTGAAGATTGATGCGTTTGCACACAATGTGTGAACTACCGCTGCATAGCCATAACAGCTGCCATCCAATGGCACCCCTTAGCCCACCAGCCCCAGCATCACCCAACCACCCAACCAACCAGCACCGGCACAACCCACCAGCTCGTTGGTGGCGCGGTCCAGGTCCAGGCCCAGCTTGTTGCGGTACAGGTTGCCCGGCACATGGCGGAACTGTGGGCAGGGTGGGACAAGGGCTGGTTGTAAGGCGAGCTGTGGGCTTGGTGCTGGGCAGGGGACACCTGCCGATCGTCAGGCGGGCTGTAGGAGGGCTGCTGGGCAAGCCCACCGGCACACAGCCTGCTGAAGCCGCTAGCAGGCCAACAGCAGCGCGCACCTGCACGCGGATCTCGGCCACGCGGCTGTGCAGCGCCTTGCCGGCCTTGAGCAGGAAGGGCACGCCGTCCCAGCGCGCGTTGTCCACAAACACGGCGCAGGCCGCAAACGTGGGGGTGATGCTGCTCCAGGGGCGGAGGAGGAGGGGGGCACAGCAGTTGGCATGGCGGGCCCCTGCCTGAGACCAGCACCAATCGGCATGATGGGCCCCTTGCTCAGACCAGGTCAAATCCAGCCCACACAGCGCTGGGTGCAGTGGGAAGCATGGAGCATGTCCCGGGAGCATGCCGACGACCTTCCCAGCTGGTTGGCTGGTAGCCTGCCCACCTGTTGGGCGGCACCGTGTCGTCGTCCAGGTAGCCCGGCAGCACGGAGCCCTTGACGTTGCGGGAGCGGTACTGGCCCAGCACCACGTCCTCCAGCCGCACCTGAGGGGGAGGGGGAGGGGGGAGGAGCGATGGCAGCAGGGATCACAACGTGCCGAGTTCTGGGCCAGCTAGCTGCAAGTGGCACCCTGCACACAGACTGCGGGCCTGCGTTGCAGCTGCCGCTGCTCTTCTCACGTCCGCGGGCCAGATGCCTGCACTTTTGCTCTCAACAGTGTGCAGGCCACCCCACCGCGCCACAGCCCACCTGCTGCATGGACTTGAGCACCTTGACCTTCTCGTTGCGGATGTCCTCAGCATCCAGCGAGGCCTGTGAGGTGGATGTGCACAGGTGCCAGTGAGACACAGCAATGCAATGCAGCGGGGGGGATGGAGCGGTGTAGCAAGGAGAGAGGCGGTGCAGCAGAGCTGCGAACGCTGCGGACTCTGCCACAGCAGCGCTCACCGGCTGCTCCATGGCGAACAGCGCCAGGATTTGGAGCAGGTGGTTCTGGATCACGTCGCGCACAATGCCGTACTGCACAGGAGGCGGGGCAGGGTCGCAAGCAGTGAGCATGCAGTGGAGAAGCGCAGCAGGAGATGGTGGCAAGGTGGTGCCGAGCAGCACGGCATGCTCCAAGCAATGGCAGCAGGTTATGTGATGCACAACGGCGGCAGGCCCTCACCTGATCAAAGTAGCCGCCGCGGCCCTCGGTGCCAAAGTTCTCGCTGAAGATGACCTGTTGGACAGGCAGCAGTAGGTTGACAAGGGTGAGGAGGCGGCTCGGCTAGAAGAGGCCAGGCCAGGGCCAGCCTTCCTCGCCACCAACACTTCTTGAGGGCTCTGCAGCATGCATCACTACAAGCGGGCATTGCCCGGCGGCGCGCGCCTGCACGTTGCGGATGTACTGCCGGCTCCACAGCGGCTCGAACACGAGGTTGGCAAACCGCAGCACCGTCAGGTCCTCAATCAGCTCCTTGCCCTGCGCCGGTGCAGGAGGGAGGCAGCCAGGCAAGTAACTTAGAGGAGCCAGGGCTGGAGGGCCGGCCCGCAGGGCTGATGCAGCGCTCCTCCGCTGCTCATCAACCCGGCACTGCGCCCCGCAGCTGCCGTCCCTGTCAGCCTCAGCGGCCGCCAAACAGCGCGCTGCACACATCATGCGGGCCCCCACCTCCTCCTTCTCCTTCTTCTTCCCCTGCACCGCACCAGGTAGTGGTCGATGCGGTAAATCTGGTCCTCCCGCAGGTGCTGGTACAGCTCGTCGCTCAGCTGCTTGAAGCTCTCGCTGTCGCGGCCAAAGGGCTTCTCCACAATCACACGCGTCCAGCCATTCCTGTGTGTGCGTGTAGGGCGGGACGGGAGTTGAGCGGGGAGCACCACGCGGCAGTGCGGGATCAACCGCCCCAGCCAGCGCTGCCGCTGCGCCGCTGCCCTCCCATCCCAGCTTCCTGGCCCCAGCAGCCAGGTGCGGGCCGCTCACTTGGAGGATGCAGACTTGGATGCGCAGGCCGCCACCGCCGTGAAGATGTTGGGCGGGATGGACAGGTAGAACAGGCGGTCGGCCTTCTTCAGGCTGCCCTCCGTCTGCCGCATGCGTGCGTCCAGCGCGCCAAAATCGTCATCGCTGGCGTACTGGCCCTGCAGGGTATGTGTGCGCAGGGGTGGTTGTGGAGGCCGGTGTGGATGGTGCGGGGCGGCTGTGGTGGTCGGTGCGAACAGTGCGGCGTGCTGCAATGTGCCAAGGGGCTGCGCTGCGGCGGTATGTGTCTGCTGGGGCGGTTGTGGAGCTGCCGGGTTGCCTGGCTGCAGCAGCGGCCGCTGCCTTGTTGCGCTGCAAGGCACAGACCACTGCATGGCCACCACAGTGCTGCCTGCCACCTGGCCAGCCCAACCTACCGCCTGGTAGAAGCAGCGGGAGAGGAACTCCTCCATCTTCAGCCCGCAGTCCTTGCTGCAGAGGGAGGTGGGAAGGAAAGGGAGGGGTGCTCGAGGGCCAGTGGGCCAGGTGGGCGCAGCGCATGCAACAACAGGCAACAACTGCAACCTGCTGGGCCAGCTAGCACACCAGCATGGGCCAGCAGCATGCAGCAGCAGCCTGCCCTGCCCCAAGCCCCCCGCCAGCGCAGCAGCTCACGAGTCGGAGAGGCGGCAGGTGAGGTTGGAGGCGATGAAGTCGCGGAACTCCTCGTCGCTCATCTTGGACCGCGCGTAGCCGTACACCGAGAAGTTCTGCGGCAGCACAAGGGCAGGCGCACCTGGGCGGTTTGCTGGCAAGGGCCCCAGCAGGCATTGCAGACGCCGCTGCAAGGGGTGCGGCACCCTGAACGCGCCAACTCCCAGCTCGCCCACCCACATCCTGCCCATCCCCCTGCAGCCCAACCCCCAGCCCAGCCCAGCCCAGCTCCCCCCACCTTGGGCAGCATGTTTTCGTAGTAGAGCGCAAACAGAGCGGGGAAAATCTTCTTCTTGGCCAGGTCGCCCGAGGCGCCCACCACCACGATGCTCAGCGCCGACTGGTTCCAATCCTCCTCCTGCAGCCCATACACCTGCAAAGAGCGGCAGGCAGCAAGGCCCGAGCGGCGGGGGCCAGGTTGCTGGTAAGGGGCCAGTGCGGCCGATGCATGCCACCACCTGCTTGCAACGCCTTGGACCGGCCGCACGTGTACCGCTGCTTGAGTTTGCCTGCCATCCTAAGCAACACCCACGGCATGCACAGCATGCTTGGCAAATCACAGCAGCGCACCCGCATGTTGGAGAAGGAGGGTGAGGGGCCCTCAGCCCGCCCCGCCTCCATGGCCGCTGCTGCCGCGGCGTCTGCTGCGTCTATCTCGTGCGCGGCTGCTGCAGCCATCGCAGAGCCGCTGCCTGTTGTGGGAAGGCGGCGAGAGGGGAGGGTGAACGGCGGCTATCATGGCAGTGCACGAGGGACGGCAGCGCTGCGAGGCCACACTTCCCCCCGCCCTGCCCACCCAAGCTTGGCAAACGCACTCTCACCATTGCCGGAAGCCTGCACCTCAGCACGCTGCGCAGCCAGCACCCTGAGCCTGCAAGCGGGCGGACGCAGCAGTTGGCGCGCCTGGCTGGCTGGCAGGCGGCGGCAGCGCCGGCGGCAGCCAGTCTGAAGCGGGCAGCCCCGTTGGAGCGCTACTCAATTCCTGATGCCAGTGATCTGCGCGATCTGGCAGCAAACCCACCTGGGCTGCCGCTGCGCCGCTGCTCGGCGCGCCGCCTGGGCACGCCCGGCGGCCGCCCCCGCAACGCCTGCTGTGCGGCAGGGAAGCGCCGCAACCATGACGGGCCGACTGGAGACGCCGCAACGCTTGGGGTAGCGCCCTGGGCACCTGGCGCGAGGGCCCTTGCCCGGACTGCTCCTGCTGCTGCTGCAGGCGGTGGCACAGCGGGCACAGGGCGCCTGAACAAGCATACACGCTTCCAGATGGCCAGATTCATGCACCGGTGCCCAGGGTGGGGCAGCTGTTCGGCAGCGGCGGCAGCGGGGGTGCCTCATGCTTGGGCTGAGCGCGGGGCCAACTTTGCTAGCACTTTTTCCCCCTGAAAGTGTGAAGCAGGGACGGCGAGCGGTTTCCTGATCTGTGAAAGTTACACGAATACATCAGAGCAAGGTGGGCGCAGGGGGGCCTCGAGAGGCAGGGCGGTGCCGACGGTCGGCAGCCGGTCAAAAGGCGCGACTCAGAATCTATTATGTGGAGGAGAGCAGATGCAATACAAGTGGCGCTGAGTGAACGCTGAAAGGAGGTACATGAGTGAGCTGTCCAGTGTGGGTACAGTTAGCAGCGGGTGGGCACATACAAATCCGCAAGCGCCTCACTGCTTGCCGCCGGCCGCCCGGGCAGCAGCCAGCACCTCCTCCATGGGGGCGTGGTCCCCAAACGTCTTCTCCGCGTAGCTGTACGCAATGTCGCCGCCCTTCTTGATGATCAGCAGGCCTGTGGTGCACCGATGGCAGGGGCGGCGGGGGCGGTTAACAGTGTGGGAGCAGGAGGATGCTCAGATGGGGCCATGAGCAACCGCAGCAGGAGCCCACAGGTGAGCGACAGAGCACAACCTGCGGGTCGGCTGCCAAGCCATCACCCAGCTGCAATGCCCAGTCAGAAGCAGCCTGCTCAACAACAGGCGCCCACGCCTGGCCCTCTCACCGCCCAGTGTCAGGCCGTCGCCCTTGTAATTGGAGTCCTTGACCAGCCCGCTGTCCTTGGCACGCTTGCCCGCGCGCCACACCGTGGGGCTGAGCAGCTGCAGCAGGGAGGCTCGGGCCGGCTTGCCGCCGTGCACCGCCGAGTAGAAGGCCTTGTCCTGGTCGTAGTACAGCTCGCCGCCTGGAGGGGAGGGGGGAGGAGGGTGTTGCATGGTGGGGGTTGGGGGAGACAGCCAACGCACTTTCTGCCGACGAGCCATATCGACTGCGCGGCCTGCTAGCCACCCCTGCTCGTTGCTACTGGCAGCCAGGCCAGCCCACTCACCCCAGTACTCGGGGCGGAAGGCGTCCACCTCGCGGTCAATCCACTCGTGCAGCACGCACACCAGGCGCACCCCCGCCTCCTCAAACTGCTGCCGCGCGTTCCAGACCTTGATCGCCTCCTCGCGGCACAGCACTGCAGGGTAGAGAGATGTGGAGGCATGGGAGGGGTGGCGTGATGCCGAGGCTCGAGGTGCAGCTGCATGCAGGTGGGGCGAATGGCACCTGCGGAACTGTCGCAGTCAATAGCTTTGCTGCCCCGCAGCACTGGCGCAATGCCTGAACATGCTGGATGTTTCCAGACCCCAACTCACGGCACCCGGGGCGACGAAGCGCGATTATCAGCGACGGCCCGTCCCTCCACAGGTCCGCGGCAGGGAAGGCTTCGCCTCCCTTGCCTTTGAACAGCTGCGTGTCCTTCAAGGAAACCATGGATGCTGGTCAGGGGGCCAAAGGGAGGCTGCACAATGAACTCTGTGGAGCGCGTCCGCGGCACGTGCGTTAAACAAGCCCCAGGCTCGTAGCAACTCGAGAGTGTAAGCGTGCAAGCCAAGCAACAGCGCGCAAGAGTGATCAGGGCGGTCAGCTAAGCAACACATGCGCCGGAAAGCGGCAGCGCGCAGCGGCGGCGGCAGCGGCCCAAGTAGGCGGCTCCAGTGGCGTGCCGCCACTTTGGCAAACTCTTGGGAGTTTCCACAGCGTTTATATCTACGCCTGACTTGGCGGCGCGCCTCCCAGCCCCAGTTGCGGCGTCGCGCCGCGTCTCCCAGCCCCGCCGCCGCCTGTAAACACCCGCCACCATGTCGACGCTGGCCGCCGCCAAGGTGAGTGCCGCCGCCGGCCACCAGGGGGGCTGCAGGGGGCCCGCCGGGCCGCCGCTGCGCCGCTGCCGCGCCGCTGACGCCGCTGCCCGCACACGACGCCTCCCCCCACATCTGCCCACTGCACAGGCGGACAACATGTACTACCCACCCGAGTGGGAGCCCAGCAAGGGCAGCCTGAACAAGTTTCATGGCTCGCACGGCGCGCTGGGCGACCGCGCCCGCAAGCTGAAGAGCGAGGGCATCCTCATCATCCGCTTTGAGATGCCCTTCAACGTGTGGTGCGCCGGCTGCAACCACCTGATTGGCAAGGTGGGTGCTGCTGGGTGTGGGGGGGTGTGCCTGCTGCTGGCGTGCGTGCGGCTTGGCTTGGGCTTGGCTTGCTACCCTCTCCTGGCTGGCCAGCGGCTTCCCCTCTCCCTGCCTGGGCCCTCCACTCCTGCCCCGTGCCATCCGCCCCCTCCCTGGCGCCCGCAGGGCGTGCGCTTCAATGCGGAGAAGAAGCAGATCGGCATGTACCACTCCACGCGCATCTGGAGCTTCCGCATGCGCACACCGTGCTGCCAGGGCACCATTGAGGTGCACACTGACCCCAAGAACGCCGAGTATGTCATCGTCAGCGGCGCGCGCAGGTGCGCAGGGCTGCTTCGAGTTTGCTGGGCAGGATGGTTGATTGTGAGCCGAGCCACACCCTGCTGCACTGGCCTGCTTGCTGTGTGGGGCATGGGTGCTAGCTCTGGGCGCGCTGGGTGCAGGAGGTGTTTGGCCACTGCTGCAGCGGCATGCAACATGGCAGCTCGCAGCTACGGTGCTAGCCCCGGCAGCCCGCCTTGCCCCTCCCCAGCATGCCTCACACCCCTCCACCCCTCCACCTCACGCGCACCGG